>JAKUAH010000232.1:233073-537072 GCA_030562945.1 Wickerhamomyces jianshihensis
AGAAAAACTACACCAGATATAAAGAATTGAACGATTTCATAGAACTATTGTGGACTATAAGAACACAAAGAAGATATGGATCCAAAAAAATTAACTCATACGAACTGAAAGAATTTGAATTTGCTATTCAGACACTGAAACAAACGAGAAAGAATCAATTCGTTTATTACTACAACTGAAAACATAGAAGAGAAATAATTGTAATACTAGTTAGATAATAGTATAAGATTTAATAAATATTAATCAAATGCAAAAAAAAACGGCAGCCTAAATTAGAGATCTGCTTGTTTAATATTCTTTTCACTAAAATCGAATCAATTCCGAGTTTAATTAGTCGCAGACCACATGAAATCACATCTTCTAGTTTTACTGGCGGGGTTTCAGCACCCAGTAGGTATCAGTATGGAATATTTGGTCAAAAATTCAATTGGTTCTAGGTAGAATATACTTCTTTTTTTCACCCTTACATTATAGAAACCGGTTACCTCTCGTTTGGATCTCCAGGAAAATCCTATCTGATCATTGAACATTTTAGATCTATCTGTTCTTGTTGTTATTAGTATTTCTTTGGCTTGAATTTACCTGCAAATAATAGAAAGGGCAGTCTGCTACAGCGAGTGTTTCTACCTGTATCTAAGGTGAAATTTTGGTGATTAAACAAGTACTCTCTTCAAAAGTTCAGATGAATGATTCAACTTTCTTGATAGAATTAAAATCATTAGAATTTTTTGGAAGGAGTTAGTATCAATTTTAAGGACCAAGGGAAATTTCTGTTGAAGAGGTAGGAGCATATTAATCATTTGATGTTTTGTAGTTTCAACCAGTTTTAGGGAACCTAGAGTGAAACAAACAGTATTGAGAAATTATAATCTGGAAAATAGGATGTTAAATATACTCAGACATTTTATAGTTATTGTCTTCTAACACATCTAATAATAGGTGCATACAATGTGCTGAAGTAATTCCCTGAGACTCAAAGTGTTCTAGCCAAAGCGATTACTATCTAATTAGTATAGCAAAGAGGAAGATATTACCAAACTATACATTGTGGGTCATTCGAATGATCTTGTTTGAGAAGAATTTTTTGAAGAGAACTCGTTTTTGTGTCAAAAATTGGACCCTGATTTTCGGTCAATTCCTATTTTGGATATATCTACCGATTTCTGAGAATTAAAGGGTCTCTCAGTGAACCATTAATTTACTCGATGGGTCAGCAAAGTCGTCTGAGAATATTAAATAGTGTTGAATATAAAACAGATGAAGTATTCTCATAATAAAATCTTTTTGTTCTTCAATTCTATTGACACATCCAAAGGTTATAATGTCTATCATCAATGGTATCTATGTTCCAACTACTGAACAAGAGCTAGTTACTAGCTATTACCAAATTGATTTTTTCAAAAGTTCATTAAGTAAAATCAACATGGCTAAGTTCCAAGTCCCAGATGCCTTCGCCTTAAAGGCTTCAAAAGTTAATTGGACACCGGAAGGGTTTCTAGCTGAGTATGCGAAGTATGAAAACTTCCATCAAGGAACTACACAGCTCAACAAGATTAAGGTTGGTCTTTACTCTTATGTTGGTACAAAAGATGATTTATACAATTGCTCTACAATTTATTATTTCACTCACCCAGGTGAGTCTGAATTCAAATCAAAATTGTGCCCATATTGTCCAATAAATTGGCTAGGCGAGTTGCCATTTTATGACACAAAAACAAATGCATATGGCCATCATATGCAAGGTGTTCATGGAATTCACCAAAATGGGGCTGTTTCCAGACAGCCTGCAATTGGTTTTGTTGTCACCAATGGTAAACCAAGTTCCTTATGCTCCCTTTGTCCTTATGAGGATCATATTGGGGCCACTTGTTGTGCTAAAATCCCAGTTAATTTGAAGTCTCGTGGTGATGAAACTTCCTTGAAAGCCTACTACCGTCATATTGCTGAGTCTCATGGTAAACGCAAGAAAACTTCAAAGTTTGGAAGTTTGTTACTTGGTAGTGAGCTTTTTATTAACTTTTCTGATGTTCAAAATTATCCAACAAAGGAATCACTTGATACATTGGCAAACGAGATTGACTTTAACTCATTCGAATCCTTTGGATCTTGTACATTTTCCAAGTCATCGATACCTTCACTGGAGTCCTTTATTGAACCATTGGATTCATCAAATCTTTTAATGGAATGGTCAAACTCTTCAATCGAATCTACAACTGCTCCAAGTGACTTCTCCACTCAACAGCACTTGAACGAATACTCTCAAAGTTCAATAGCCTTAAATGATATTGACGGGGATTGCATCATTGATAATTTTGAAGCTTGTCTTTCACCAGCTGAAGCTGAAACACACTTGAACGAAGTTGTCCACTTCTTGGATTCAAACCCACATTTTTTTTCTAGCCAAGATCGCACGGATATGAACGATATGCTTCAATATACCAATATTATGGAAAATGAGAATTACACGTATCTCGATAAGTCCATTGAGTCTCAGGAACTCGATGGATCTTTCAATCAAAATTTGGGCTTTGATGCCTTGGAAGAAATATGGGACTATGGTATTTCGAGCATTCAGCGCATTCTCATTGAGAGCGGATATGTAATTGAAGGTTAAATTTGTAGAAGATATGACAATATAAAATGATATTATAATCCTTTTCTGTGTATCTTCACTCTTAAACTCGTGATCTTCTTTAGAAAATCAATAGTATTTCTATGACCAATATTCAGTACACTTTCTTATTAGAGAAATTGCAACTCTAGCAGCTGTATTCACCCCAAAATAAAACCCAACTATAATTGCATTGTTACTCAAAAGCTCTGTAATGGCATTTTCAACATTAATCCAATTAGATGTTGATTGAAATCATTCTCCTCTTCGATAAAAGTACCAAAGACTGGGTCGGACTGTAGCCAATAATTGACTTTAACAGTAATAAGAATCCATAATTTAATCCTTTTCTAACAGCTAATGTGTCATACTGAGGATTGGCACTAGGTAAAATTTGGGGAATTCTCCTGGATGTAAATGATGTTCGTAGATTTTCGGTAGTATGAAGAAATAGAAAAAAAATAAAAAACAAATGCCCAACGCGGGGCTCGAACCCGCAACCGTACGATTAAGAGTCGTACGCGCTACCGATTGCGCCAGCCAGGCAGATGATGTTGTTGTAAAGAGAATTTCTTAACCTACGAATCATGTGGTTAGGAGCGTGTGCATATACACGGGCTACTTAACCTATGAGACGTGTGGCCAGAAGCACAGGGACAAGTACAGAGAATTTACAACTTGTCAAGCTAATCCACTCGTTCTATTGGTCATTCCAATATGCAGAATCAGCTTAGACTCTGACTCTGGATGTTCCCATTCAAGAAAAACAAACACGACTATCAGCATATAGTTTTGTATATACATCTTTTACACACCTCACAATTGAGACACAAAGGTCAGTAGTCCACACACTCCAATAGCACACAACTCATACTCTATCGGTACTCCACATGCTCCAATAGCACATATGAAACTACCCTTTTCAGTTATAAAGATACAGGAGCATACACATCCTGCTGAGATTACATAAGCTGTAAAGGCCGAAGATGAAACAAACCATATAAGGCTAATTACAAGATGAAACAAGCACCGATGGAACAAGCACAGCTGAAACAAGAACAGCTGAAACAAGAACAGCTGAAACAAGAACAGCTGAAACAAATACTCTCACGAATATATAGAGAGATAGTGCTTGAAGATTTATGATAGCTTAGTTTATAGAAAGTAACTTGAATTCAGGAAAATCACTGTAGTAACTACTTCATTAGTTCATGCTAAAAGGTCTCCCTCAGTACGCAACAGGCAAGGTTATAGAATCTTAGCAGTCAGATTTTTGCTTGAATAAACTTTGTTGTGAATGTCATAAATGGTTGGACCGTTCGTAACACAGTTTTACTCAAAACTCAATAAAACTCAATTGTTTGCTATCTATACTTTAAATCAACTGTTTTATTGATAACCACAATATAAGCTATTTTTGATTATTTTCTGATATATCAGCTTGCACCAAGCTTGCAACCACACCCAAAATCGTTTGGTTAAAGTGATCAAACGTAAATTCTCGGATTTAATGCGCTTTTCTGATCAAGTCCGAAAGCCAGTACTGGACAGAAGAGAAAAAAAGGTTAGCTTAAAGAGCAGTAAAAATAGGAATAATTGGCTTTACTCTATTTTAGGTCATTTTCCAGATATAATTGTATATATATATTGAATACGAAGAATATTAAAAATAATTGAGTATTAAAATTGAATAATGATCATTTAATCTTCAAAATAATTTATAATTAGTTGTTCTGGCTTTTGAAGTTTTTACTCTTAGAATCATAAACCTTTAATCTTCTTGAAAATAAGAGCAATACTAGGTGGTATTTACCTTGAGATGTGTGTTCCTCTATTTTGGACTTATTATAAATTTGGTTTTGACTTTTACAACGATTCTATTCTATCACGTCTTTATAAAGCAATTTCTCCGAAGTCCGTTCATCTCATCTCTAATCATCAATGATTGTCTAAGGTGCATACTCTTGAAGGAAACTTTCTAAACCAAATTAGTCTGCTTTATCAGAAGATGAAAAATTTATATATTGGGAAATGGCTCTCAATTTTTCGTCACATTAAAAGAGTTTTGTGTCCTTACAGTACCAGGCCAATCAATCAAAGACAACGAGGTTCAAATCCCAAATCCCTAACCCCACAGGAAACAGATAGAACCTCTTGTTTTCTTTTAATTTCTTCTATTAACAGAGCATCCCTTTCAAAGCTTTTCTTTTGAGGCCCTTGCTAAGCCAAATACTAAAATAACTGTTGCAAAGTGCCTAATTGTTTTTAAGTTTATGCAATAATTAGATCGATAAAAAACCCTTTCGAAACCTTTACTTCAAATGGATTACGCTCATTACTAACCACATATAGGGTTTTTATTACAATAAATTTTTGTAAAGGTTTTAGTAGAGAGTTATTCTAATAACTCAGGGAAGTTCTCATTCAATTCTTTGTTGCATTGCAACAGAAAAAATTAATGGTCCCATCAAAATAAGTGATTATTTCAGGGAAACTCCAAGCTTATAACGAGATGATTCATCCAACTGTTACTTGTCACATTATGGGAAAACTATGAGCAAATTATTGAATCTTTATGACAATATAAGCGATACCACTTGCTTTTATGATTCAATATATTCACATTTAGCTTTGTTGATATAACCATCATTTTACAGCAAATAAAATACCAACCACATGATAGGTACGATCACATAAGGTGAAAAATTTGATAACAACTAATAAGAGCACAAAGGCTAGTTTTATTTATAGAGGAGGCCTTACTTCCTTAATTCTCATTTATATGCTTTTATAGCTAACACTCATACAGTTACTCATAGCAATCAAATTACTTGAAACTCATCAAGTATGAAGAAATTATTATTATTTATCTTCCAATATAAGTGATCATTAAACCACTATAACAATACAGATGCCATGTTTAAAATATCAGTCTCTCCAACCAGAGTCCTCTGATAAAGGGAAGTCTATTTGCCCATCTTTACTCCATTTTTTTTTTTTTTTTAAGTTGGAGAAGGTCTTGAATTGTACTGGGCCAACATTGCATTGAGTCAAAGGTTCTGAATCCCATATCATTCTTTACCTTCTTTAAAGTCTATCTCGTTTGTATTTCAATCAGGCCGGCTTTTTTGCCGCAAATAAAGATTACCCTACCATCCTAAAGCAATCTTTATAAATGATATAGGGATTCGTTTCTTCAAGAGTTGCCTGGCTGGCGCAATCGGTAGCGCGTACGACTCTTAATCGTACGGTTGCGGGTTCGAGCCCCGCGTTGGGCATTTCTTTTCTTCTTTGATTTTTTTTTTTTTTTTTTTTTGAAGATTTCCCCGATCACCTGAATAGTTCGTTCCATCAAACAAGTTTGACTAAATCGTGTTAATACAAGCCATATTAGGAAAAAAAAAAATTAGGTGGAAATGGAAAAAGGGTCTATTTTCTTTTGGCTTTCAGTACTTTTTATAAGGAGATCTTTTGGACTTTATGTGGATTAAGTGAAACAACTGAAAAATTTGCAAAACTACAGAGTGTATCTTATTAAATGTACGTCTAATTGTAGTAATTTGGAGTAAATATATAAGTGCAGAAATACCAAACCCAATATCTAATTCTAAAGCTGCTCTACATGATAGATAAATGCAACCAGTTTTTTCAATAGTCTATCTGTTTGCGGCACTCAATAAATCATCTAATAATTGTAATACGTTAGAGCTCTTTGAGGTTGAAGTGCTCTCTTTTTGAATTGAATAGCTTGGATTCTCAAGTCTATCTCTAATTGCTTCGTCAACGAGATAACGGAGTTCTTTAATCAACACAGCATTCTTACACCATGTTTTCACTGGTAGCCAAGAGTCAAGAACTATTCCAGGCGATTTTCCTTCGGTTAAGACAGTAGATAGATCATAAGATAATGGGCCTCCAAATAACAAGACAGATAATGTTGAGGTTGGTGTGATATCTCTCAAATACAGCTTATTAGTTAAATGAGAGGAGTTATAGGTAATAAATTTTGCTCTCATGGCTTGTGTTTTGGGGGTTTTAACTGAAGGTGTTATATCCACCTTTCGTTGTTGGAGTTTCTCAAACTCTATTAAACCATCTTCTCGTTCACTCTTAAGCTCTTCAAAGTCTTTTTGTTCGATCTCCTTAATACTTGTATCAAATAAAACAGAGGATGGATGTATAAAGGTTCTTGTGGCTGGAAGTTCCGGAGTGACGGTTTCTGTCTTTTCAGATTTGTTCAATTGTGTGATATATTGCTCATTTCGAATCCAATACTTGATCAATTTGGCATCAGGGTCAACTTGAACGGAACCTGATGAGGTAGCTAAGAATTTTGGATCCGGAAGTTGAACTCTAGCAACTTGAGGGTAAAATGAACCAGTTATAATTGCTTTTATAGCAGCAAGATTTTTGTGATTCTTATTAAAATCTGGGTTTCCTTCTTTGTATTTCAGTGGAATAAAACCCAAGTCTTCAATTATTGATAATAACTGAGCTTTTGATGATTTAATTTCATTCAGTTTAGTATATGACAAGTAGTTATTATTCAAAAATTGTTTCTTTTCAGATGAGGATTCGATGGAGAAGTATTTTTGGACAATAAACACAATGGATAGCAAGTCACCCAGTTCTTTAGTTTGTGACAAAATTCCTTTAATTTTATCCCTTAGATCATGGCTTTTCAAAAATGGAGAGCCAACACCCAACACCGAAGCAACAAGAACCCCAAAATCAACACAGCCGAAAATAATCGAAAATATGATTAATTTGCCATGTTTTGGATCAATAATTGGGAGTAGTGAAGCGTATTTCCCTAATTCTGTTAAATCATCATACTCATCAACAAAACCAGAACATTTCAAAATTTCTTCAGATTTGACTAATGAGCCTAAAGGTGGAGGATCCATAGCAGTATCTAAGAAGCCGATGACATCCTTGATACCCATTGACTTGACAACAAGATACAATGAGTCCAGATTTATCCTTTTCATTTCTGGAATAGGGGCATCAAGCATAGTTTCATGCGTGTCCTTAGTGAACAGCTTGTAAGAAATACCGTTAGAGACTCTCCCCGCACGACCTCTTCTTTGTTTAGCTTCAGCTTTTGACTCAAATGACTCAACAAGTCTAGTGGTATTATCGACTGCATTATAACTTACTGCTTTCACACGACCAGAGTCAATCGTAACAACACAGTCATTGATGGTAATGGAAGTTTCAGCAATATTTGTTGATGCAATAATTTTTCTCTTACCATAGAAAGTCTCAAACACACGCGACTGCTCCTGAGTACTCAATGCCGAGTGTAAAGGGAGAATCACTGATGGCTTTTGGAATCTTTGTTGAAGAATCTTAATACATTTGTTGATTTCAGCAACACCAGGTAAAAAAATCAAAATAGAACCATTGTTTTTTGATCCGACCAGATCATCATCAACTTTATCCACCAGAGATGCAATAAGATCATAGTTGATATTACCAGTTTCAAAAAACTTCGAGTCTGGTTTTGGTGCAATCCACTCGTCATTGATTCGGATTTTGAAATCAGTTTTGGACAAGACGTCATCAAGGTAGAAATCTTCAATTGGAAAAGTTCTTCCTTTAATATGTGCAGTTTCGAGGCCTTTAAAGTATGACTTAAAAGATGAAACATCAACGGTGGCACTCATCAAAACAATCTTCATGTTCTTATAATTTCTCAACAGCTTCTTAATCATAATGATAATCAAATCAGTCTCCATGGAACGTTCATGAACTTCATCAATAACCAAAATTGTATTATTTAAAAAATCATCACTATTTTGTAAGAATTTAACAAATATACCAGTTGTCAAAAATTTTATCTTTGTATCTCTGGATGTCTTATTAGCACCTCTAATAATGTATCCAACTTCTTCACCACATTTAGCAGCACGTTCAGAAGCAACACGCTCAGCAAGACCAATTGCAGATATTCTTCTTGGTTGCGTACAGAGAATTTGAGTCTTGTAATCGCCCTTGGAATATAGATCATCAAGAATGAACTGCACTAGCTGAGTTGACTTACCTGAACCAGTTTCACCTGTAATTAAACTTATCGAATTAGAATTTATAGTATTTATGAGGTCATTTTGGACTTCCCATGCAGGTAATTTTTGTCTTTGTGTTAGCATTTGTAAGAATTCTTTAGACTGTGATCTTTTTTCATAATCTAATTTTATATTTGAAATGTTCGGATTTGATCTGAAGAACTTTCTCTCTTTTATGTTGGAGCTAGGTGTGACTTCCAATGCCTCAATTTGCTTTTCAAGTTTTACATCTAATAATGATCCTGGATTTTCAATTATTTCAGCACTGTTTTGCTGCAACCAATCAACCAGCGAAAATATATAGCTGTCACCAATCAAACTATCAGTTGTGTAATGAGCTAATGTAGTGTTCAACTTCATTTTCACGTAGTTAGGCAGCTTGTATTTTTGGTTACAGGTGGAAATGATAAAACCGACCAGATCATAAGGATATTTGTCAGATTTGAAAACCGTCAAACTCAAGAATTCATCAATCTTGATCATGACAGACTCATCACTTAAAACAGTGATTTTATTCTCCTCATAAATCATTGATAAACTATCAATTTCCTCCTTCCAGATCTCCAACGAAGTCGCTTTATTGATCTCACTTTCAACTGCTGAAGCATCATAATCAATAGAGTCACCAGTCAAGTCTACTATAGTTTTTCTCAGATCCACATCATTCGTATTCAAGAAATATAGAGCTTCATTTCTAGAAATACCAAACTCCGCGACTCTCTTCAATAGGATTTCATTTTTATCAGCAACAGTAACAACATCAGCTGCTGTAGAGTCAACAAAAAAGGCAGGAAGATCATCGTCAGGGACATTGAAGAGAAGAAATGATAATGAATCTTGATATTTTAGCGCTTCATCAACGTGTGATTCACGAAATCCCAAAGAGACCAATGCTTGTTTGGAGATTTGGGAAGAATTTGGATTTTTTGTGCGCTTCCATGATATTTGTGAACGAATTGATTTTTGAATTAATTCCCTTTCATTGATAGTAAAATTAAAGGTTGGTGCCGACTCCCACACTTTCTTCGGGAATTTAACTATACGTTCTTGCAACTCAGGTAACGATCTCTTTGTGGAGGTTTTAGTGGATGATGAGGCTGTAACTGTGCTCTTGTTCACAGAGGTAAGAACGATTGGCGATTTTTTGACTTTTGATTCATTATTAATTTTTGCCTGATATTCCTTTTCCCTACTTTGTTGAACCTTTCTCAGTTCTAATACGACTTTAAATGGTTCATTAGCATAAATGGAGTCATGCTTGTGTTTATTCTCTTTCAACAGCGCTTTACGCTCATCTTCCAGCTCTGCCCAGACGTCTTTGAACTCTCTAGGAAGGACCATATGAAGACTCTTATTGAAACAAACACGATGCAAGGCAACAGTAGCTGCGAAAAATCTCGCCTCAATTGTGGTTTCATTTGGTTTTAAATTGTGTTTGATTTTGACAGTGATGACTTCCTTTGTTTTCGGCTCAACCCATCCCAAGATAGCAGTAGCAACCATCCCACCTTTCACTTTATGCATATCATATTGGACTTTCTCCCACTTCTGCCTCTGTGCATGTTCATGAAGCAAACTTATAGGCGTCTTACCACTAGATGGTCTCTGAGTTGATGCTGGTCTTTCATTTTGCGGCAGCTGTGGGGACTTCTCATCTTTAGCCTTTCTTGGATCATTTTTCGTAGCTTTCCCCTTTGTTACAGTAGGTGAAGTTTCTTTTGGTGGCACTTTGGGGCCCTTTTTAGCCATTTGTTGCGAGCCAACTTTGGTAATGTTTAGGCTTGTCCAGAGCTTTTGGTTTTTCACTAGCCCAAAAAAAAAACATCAACATTAGACGGATCATCGGTAAGGACACGGCGAGGGATGTGATGAGCACTACAAAGAGCAAGTCATTAAATACTGTTATTATTATTAAATACATGGTTAAATTAAGCTTCAAGGAGTTTCTTGACGGTGTCTTCCAAACTAGAAGGCTTGGTTAAAGAGGAGTAACGTTCGTAGACCTCACCATTCTTATCAACGATAAATTTCTCAAAGTTCCATTTGATACCTCTGAAACCAAGCAAACCAGACTTTTGTGATTTCAAGTATTGGTAAACAGGGTCAGCATTTGAACCATTGACATCAACTTTCTTTAAGATTGGGAAAGTGACACCATAGTTGAGTTGACAGAAGGTGTTGATTTCGTCTTGGGTACCTGCTTCTTGGTTACCAAATTGGTTGCATGGGAAACCCAAGATGACTAGACCTTCGTCTTTATATTTCTTGTATAGGTCTTCCAATTCAGCGTATTGAGGAGTAAAACCACATTTGGAAGCAGTGTTGACGATAATGACAACTTTATCTTTCAAGTTTTCTTCAAAAGAGTATGGTTTACCTGCTTTGTCAAGAGGAGCTAGACTGTAGAAGGAGGACATTTTGGCGTATGAATTGATGGTGTTTAAAAAAAATGCTGAAACAATCGCAGGGCAGAGAGCCCCTTTTATATTGCTTGAATGTCGGTTACTTCATTGATTACACTAAAATCATAAAATTTTCAATACAGGAAACGATATGATGCACAAAGATTTGTCATAAAACGGACAGCCAGACCTTGCAGAACACTCGTGTAATCAGATGGTTCGATTCTCTGAGCACTTGCCGTCTTCCGTCATCATATTCTTTTCGACCGAAAGCAGGGCGCAGTTGGCTCGGATATTAATAAAAAATCATATATTCTTCTCGAGCCTCGGCAAGTTACATGGCGATAAAAGTAATCGATATGACTACACAGAAGAAGGCAGAAACCAAGATGAATAATCAAGATGGATTCTTGATTGCAGTATCGTTATTAATGTGATAGATTGATTGGTTTTTGTAATAGATGGCCCATTCTCTCAATTTTGGTTCTCAAATATCCGTTGACTTCATGAGAGTGGATGCCTTTATCACCATTCTTACTCCATGCCAATGGGATCATAGGAACTCTTTCCTTCACTCTAATCAATCTGTCTTTACCTTCAACAGCAACAATCTTATCTGGGTTGTTAGTCAATAACTTGATGTCTGTAAGCCCTAAATCTAGCAAGATGGCTGTGGCTAATGAAAATGATCTGGCATCGGCTGGATGTCTCAGTAGTAGATTGGCCTGAACAGTATCAGCACCCAAGTCCTGTAAGTTATAAGCTTTCAGCTTTTCTCCTAACCCAATACCACGTCCTTCTTGTCTGAGATAAACAATACATCCTCTTCCCTCTTTACCCATGATTCTTCCGGCTTCATCAAACTGTTCTCCACAATCACATCTTGCAGACCATGCAGTCTCACCGGTATAACACTCTGAGTGGATTCTTACTAGTGTTGCTTGTTCCTCTTCATTAAGTTCATATATTAAGTCCCCATTAGCATCAAATTTCAACTCTTCTCCAGTTGATGGATCTTGATCTGCAACTGTTCTTCCCGGTTTTAACTTACCAATGTAAGCACCTCTTGTCATCCGATCACTTTGTGATTCACCTGGTCTCTGCTTAAACAATGATTTTGATCTAGTTTTTTCGCCAAACACTATTGCAAGATGTTCTTTCTTGTCGATATTGTTTGCATATAGATGTAGGAAAATATCATGGCCCGATGTTGTTGGTATTCTAGCACGAGCGATACAGTCAACTATAGGTAGTTCTGCTGTTGGAGGAAGTTGTCTTCTCTTCTGTTCAAGGGAATCGTCTATTTCATATTCCACTGGCACACCAAGTGGGGTGGAAGGAATGGTAGAACTTGGCGTGACTGCTGGTGAGACCACTGTTAGGTCTGTAAAGATCGAGCGAGGTTCTGGATGTTGCATCGTTTCTTCTTCACTTGGTTAATTGTAGTGATGTTAGAGTAAAAGTTGGATTTTTCGTAAAACTGTGGAATATAATTTGGACGATCGGGGACCCAAACAAAACTCTATCAGGGTCTTCTATAATGTATTGAACGTACTTCTTTTAGATCAAGAACAGGCTAGAGAATAACAATAGCTGAAAATGCAATCCTTTGAACGTTTATATACACTGACATATCTATAACGATTAATCAGCTGACTAACTATTAGTGTAACACATTTTGTCATCGCTGACTAATTTTTCTCGCTCAGGCTGCCGAAAATAACACACTCCCCATGCACACTATAAACTGTGAAGCTATACAGTGATCATAGACTAAATGATTCCACTTACTAGAAATCAGATATTATTCGGCTCAGGGCTTATCGTTTCTACGGTTATTGTTGGCTCACGAAACTTCTGGTGGACTCCTCGTAAGGTTCTTGAACCTCCAACCTCAACTAAACAAGGTAACAGAATATTCCTCCCTGTTCGTCATCAGTCTGAACTAGAGGATTTATTGCTCATCAAAAGACCATTGGTGCTTAATTTCACTATAAGAGGGGATCCTTATTGCAACAAAATAACCGGTGCGCTCCAACGCATAATTGCATATGAAACTGATAAGAAAGTCAACATGGTGGACGTGGAAGCTGATGAACCTGACACCAAGGACTTACTCTTAAGATTTGGTGTATCAAACATCCCTACGCTTGTTGCTGTGAGAAAAACGCTTCCTGAATCCCAATACGTAGATACCAAGTTAAAAGAGAACCCTGAGGGTGAAGTCGATTGGCTTAAACTGAAGCAATGGATTGAAGATAACTCTGATAATGAATGAATAAATACACAACCTCTATGAACTGTTATTGTAGGATTGAGTTTGGCGACCATATTTCGAGCTTTTTGTCATAGAAGCTACAAGTAGCTACTTGCAACCCATCAGGACGCCAATCACAACCATAGACCATGCTTTCATGTTCATCTTTGAAATATCTTTCAACAACAGGTTTCTGGTCACTAGCACCAATTATTCTAGCACCGTCATACATACAACAAGTCAATAATCTATCATCATCTGTAATTGGACTGGGCTGGAATCGCCAAACACCACCACCCAAATTCAATTTCTCAATAACTCTAGGACCTAATCCTTGGATTAAACCACTTCCAGGGACAACTCTGAGATCTAGGGTTCTCAGATTATCATCATATGAGCCAGTCCATATAGAATAAGGTGAGTTAATGGCCCAGCTTCCAACGCCATTCCAATTACCTGGTTGACTAGTCTGTATAGCAACAACACCGGCCTCATGGATTCTCTTTGCGTTGAAAATAGATGAAGAGTTAGGCTCTCGCAAATCATGTGCTATCAAGCTCCCATCATCACCACCTGTGAATATCACATTTGAAAGTTCAGCATAATTACCAAATGCACCAGTCCAGCATTGCAGATCATGATTTGTCCCGAAATAGCGTGGTTCGGAGACATTGTTGTTAGATATGGTTACGATGGAAGCATAACCATCAGTAGTGGTGAGTAAAAGCTGATTTGGAGTTATTTGGGAGACGATTATTGAAGTAACCAAGACATCTGTTTCAAAAAGTTGAGCTGTATGGAGTAGTGAAAGTTTTGATGTATGTGTATCATATTTCCATATTTTCACCGAACCAGTTGAGTGACCAGTGTAAAATATGGAATCATCATGTTGTGAGAATTTAAGATCTAGAATTGCGCTTTCTGTTGGTTCTGAGTGAATTAATTTCAATGTTTCATTCTGTGTTTGATAGATCTCTATCGAACCATTTCTTGAGCCATTATCTTCAAGTTTATAAGTTCCTAAAAAAAGCAGTGATTGATCACCAGGATGATAACGAAGTGCACATGGGGGAAGTTTGGTCGTAGTTTTGGCTATAGTCTGAGCCACACGATTTTCAGTCTCAGACATTTGATCCTAGTTTCTACCAGACTGTAAGTTGGATTTGGTTAAATTAATTTTTCCGCGGGCTCATCAGAGAAAGAGCCAATACAAAATTAAACAACCAGATGGAGCTTCAGTTTTGTACCTCCATCAGAGAAAGCCATTTGTGCTAAAATCTATGATTTATTGCCAGTCCATCAGTTTAGTCTATGGGTTAAGAAAGTTTTCTTTCATACAGATTACCATTAATTGCAACTCACCAGAGAGATCTGACGATTTCAGACAAAAACTGCTGACTTCACCTCTAATAATTTGGGCTCAACAGAATCTATCCATCAGCTTGTTCTATTAATAATAGAACCTAAAGCTCTAACTATGATCTGATAGAACTATCGATACTATCATGCACTCCTCCAATATAATATTGAGGATTATAGCGAAATGCGTGATCTGATACTCAGAATAGGACCATTCAAGGAAGTGTTACAGATAAACCACGTCTTTACTCCACTCAGGAGAGAGATGGATCAAAAGGTGATTTCCTAGACCTTCACTGTTTGCCAGAACGCTAGGCAAGAGTGCCAGAACGCTAGGCAAGGGTCAACTAAACGTTGAACGGTTAAATAATAGACAAAGCACGTGATAAACCTCGTGATCTATTCCCCCGAGTATTCATGCAAATTCACGTTGCTCCCAGTGTTTGTACAAATTCACATTGCTCCGAGTATTTGTGCAAGTCTTTCCACTAAATTTAAAGACTTTAATTTTCCTGTAAATATCCAGAGTGTTCAAAACATTAAAATACCAGAAAAGTTCAAATGTCGTTTAATTCATCAAAGTTAGCAAATCCATCCATTGTGTTGAAACAAAAAGGAGAGATCGTCCTGGAGGACAGACCAATTCCAGAAATCAAAGATGATCTGTACGTTAAGGTTGCCATTAAGAAGACTGGTATTTGTGGTTCCGATGTCCATTATTACCTTCATGGAAGCATTGGGTCTTTTGTTGTGAAGGACCCAATGGTTCTAGGACATGAATCTTCAGGTATAGTTGTTGAAACTGGTAAAGCTGTCACTAGGGTCAAAGTGGGTGATAAGGTTGCCATTGAACCAGGTATTCCTAGCAGATACAGTGATGAGTACAAAAGTGGTCACTATAACTTATGCCCACATATGGCGTTTGCTGCTACTCCACCATATGATGGTACACTTGCCAGATATTACCTAGCACCAGAAGATTTCCTAGTGAAGCTACCTGAACATGTTAGTTTGGAAGAAGGTGCCCTAGTTGAGCCATTGGCTGTTGCCGTCCATGCTGTGAAGAACGCAAAAGTTAGATTTAATGATACCGTTATTGTGTTTGGTGCTGGTCCTGTTGGTTTACTTTCTGCTGCTACTGCCAAAGCATATGGTGCAACAAAGGTTTTAGTTGTTGATATATTTGATGAGAAATTGGAACTAGCAAAGAAACTGGGAGCTACACACATTCTTAACTCATTGAAGATTGAGAACTTCAAGGAAGCTGTCATTGAGCTTCTTGGTGAAGAACCAAATGTTGTTATTGAAGCATCAGGCGCTGAAATTGCCATCAGAAATGGTGTTAGCGTTATCAAGAGCGGTGGTTCATATCTACAAGTTGGTATGGGAAAAGACAACATTAACTTCCCTATATCAGAACTTACGATCAAAGAAGCAACTTTCAAAGGTAACTTCAGATATGATTTTGGTGATTACAAAGACGCATTAGATTTAATTGCCTTTGGTAAGGTTAACGTCAAGTTACTCATAACTCACAGATTCAAATTCGATGATGCAAAGGCTGCCTACGAAAACTTCGTCCAGAATGGTAAAGATGTCATCAAAACAATAATCGATGGCCCTGAATCCATAGAAAATGCTAGATTATAAGCAGAACTATCATAGTTCACTATCTTGAAAATTGGCTACTTTACCTTCCCTTGCGCATAATGAAAAATAAAAGAACGATAAAAGATCAAAAAGTGTAAGTTACCGATAGATTCAGTAGTTTATCGTAAAACCAGTATAATAACGGCTAGAAGGGTTTCCGATATTGACGTGGCTTTACCAGATTTCATCCTCTTACGCGAAATCTCAAAATGTAAACAAAAAACAAGAAAAAAATCAACAAAATTTTGATTTAACACACAACAGACACGTTACCAAACTTACTTAATTGAGTGCTTAAAATGGTACGTTCCATCACACTACATAACCCAAAATAGAGAGGGATATTCCCTTTCTCAGTTTTTAGAAACCAGGCTCTAACAATTTTCAACTAGTCATCAAACGAGAAAACTTACAAAAACGCCTTTTCCCTATTTGACAGAAAAGATACCGGTAAAGTTTCACCAGATGCCTTAGGTGACTTACTGAGGGCTGTGGGACAAAACCCAACACTAGCAGAGATTGAAGATCTCAAATCCCAAATTTCTGGTGACTTGGATTTCGAAACATATTTAAGCATTGTCAATAGACCAGATGGTTTCAAACCACTGGGTGAACCAGAGGACTACATCAAAGGATTTCAAGTCTTTGACAGTAATGGAGACGGCCAGATCGGTGTTGGTGAGTTGAGATACATCTTGACTTCCATTGGTGAGAAATTGAGCGACTCTGAAGTTGATGAATTGTTAAAGGGTGTTGAAGTATCTAAAGATGGTACTATTGACTACGTTGAATTCGTTAAATCCATTTTAGCTCAATAAGTTTTCTGTTTCGCCTTTATTTTTATACTTTTCATTTCGTTTATATCGTTAAATCCAATATACCATCAAGTATTTTATCTATGTACTATTGGTGGACTATATGATAGGCAAGAAGTTCCCAATTATCATCATTGGAATACCAAAGACGTCTCTTTTTAAAGTCCAGATACATGTTGTTCTCAAATTTGTGTTATCAGGTGTCAGTAATGTACACCCGCCCATAGTAGCAGCCTTGAAATCTCCAAATGCTATCGTACTAAACAAGTTGAAATATTCAATCACAGAGCTATCATCCATCAACTCAACAATAAATGTCGTTTTATTCAGAAGATCATCCTTCTTCCATCCTGTTAATATCAGAAACTCTTCAGACACATATGATATCTGCCCTGTACGTCTCCATACTATGGTGGGCGTACCAGATATCGAGATATACTTGTCATATTCCAACAACGTCCTCTGAAAACATTGTTCCATAAAGATCAAGTCCTCCTCCTTTAAAGTATTAGTACATGCAATAAAAGAAGGCCGGTAACTAGCCATACTCTTTGCCATCTTGATCAAATCTGCACGGTTGAACCTTCCTTTCAGATATTGAATCAACGCATGAAACCCGGGAGTGTATGAGAATGGCTTGTTGATTTTGGCATATATATCTTCTGGCTCTGTGAAGCGAAGACCCCAGTTGCTATCCTGTGCATTGGAATTGGGATTTGTGCCTGAGGTATTGAGTGGCGTGTTCGCCTGAGTAGATGAGACTGCGATGGTGAAACTCAATGAGATTGAGTCATCTATTTGGTCTGGGTTAAGGATCTTATTACCATGAATGGTCTTCATAACTTCAGGGTACGTCACCACTTGATCCTGTATAAACCCCAGCATATATTGGTTGATGGACTTGTCACCTTTATTCAAAGTATTATAGATATCATGCTGAGTTATATTTGGGGTGGAACTCGAGGTGGATCGATTGGAGACTTGCCTGAGCGTATGAGTTACATGATTTTCACTATTGAGTTCATTCGAGTGCGGAGAGAATGGTATTCCTTGACTAGATACACCAAAGCTATCGAGATCCTCTTGCTTCAGAATATGACTTAGAATAGAGTATTCGTTATTGGCAGCATTAGACATGAATTTAGAACGGTTTGAGTGCGACTGATGTAGTAGGTTATCTTTATTCATATGCTTGAAAGCATCATCAGGATCTTGCTGCTGTAAGGGCTGATGTGGTAACTGTATTGTACCATAGTGTGAAGTGGAAGGTAGATCAAATTGAGTAGGCAGTTCATAGGACGCATGGTTTTTGTTATCAGCTGTGCTCAGGATTGATCTAGCTGGGCCATGTGGTTGCTCAATGGTAGTTGAGAGGGAGTTTGGGCCAATTGATTCCAGGCCTGAGGTTGGTGGGGCTTCTAAACCATCAGGAACATCCATCAAGTACTTTTTCTTCTTCCTTGGAGCATCAACACATGTCGCCTCCAGGCCTCGAGAGACACATCTCTTACAAGGTCTTGTCTCATCACAGGTCATATGGGCCTTGTGGCAGTGGTTGCAGGCCCTTGTGGTCTTCTTCCTTGGAGCCCTAGTCTTTTTATCCACTTTTGGAGGCATCACTGCTGATATTATTTATTGTGTGGAGTGTAAAGGATTGTGCGATCAGAGGTATAGAAAGGCGTAGAGTAAGAAATAAACAAATGCAGAAATGTGTGCTAATTTCGAGGTGTAGTTAGACCCTTCTGCTGAATCTCAGCCTTTCGGATCACTAACTTAGGCTAAATACTGTTTGTTGTGGACTTTAAGCAAATGCCTAAAATTTTACGCGAAAACCAAGTATTATGTCCGAAACGGGGCCATTTGACTTAATATGGGGTTGCTTAAACTAAAGAGAGAAGAAGGAAATTTGAAAGCTAAGCATGTAGTTCAGCTCTTTCCCTTCATGTTATAAACTGAATAAATAAAGATATTTCTAGCGGAATAATACATCTCAGGTTAGGAGCCCTTTCATTTTGTATGAGTAAAATTTTTACACGAAATTCAACAAAATATTGAGCAAAAGCATTGAAAAGACCTCATTAAAGCCTTAGAAATGTCTGCTTTAGCTGAAACTTTCCAAAAGCTCTCATTGGCTGATGCTGAAAGTGCTGATACCTCAAAATTTGCTTCTTTGTCAAATGAAGAACAAGCAATCCAATCTCAATGGATCACTCTATCTAAAAGATTCCCAGAAGGCATTGAGCAACTAAACGAAACCTTGAAGTTGAAAACTTACATATTGGGTAATAGACCATCCGCTGCTGATGTGTCTGTCTTTGCCAAAACTTTACAAATAGCTTTAAAGTGGACCTCATCCGATTACGCGTCAAACCGTCATATCTTACGTTGGATAGATCTAGTCCAAAATACTCTAGTTGAAGTCCCAGAAGAATCCAAACTGGCCATCGACTTCTCTGTCCAAGTTCCACGTGAAGTCAAAGAGAAGAAAGAGAAGAAGTCAGAAGCTTCCCCAGCTCAAGAGGAAGCTAAGGAAGCTGACTCCAAGAAAGAGAAGAAACAAAAAGGTGGTAAACCAGATGAAGAAACTCTTAAAAAACTACGTGAAGAAGCCGCTAAAGCCAAGAAAGAAAAAAAGGCTAAACAAGCTGCTGAACAAGCTGCTAAGGCTGCTGCCGAAGCTGTTCCACCAAACCCATCCCAAATTGATTTCCGTATCGGTTTCATTGAAAAAGCTGTCAAACATCCTGATGCCGATGCTCTATATGTCTCCACTATTCAATGTGGTGATGAAGAAGGCCCAAGAACTGTTTGTTCTGGTCTAGTTAAACATTTCCCATTGGAAGCCATGCAAGAGCGTTACGTGGTTCTTGTTGCCAATTTGAAACCAGTCACAATGAGAGGTATCAAATCGAGCGCTATGGTTCTGTGTGCCAATGATGCTGCTGATGGTAAGGTTGAGTTCGTCGAACCACCGGCTGGCTCTAAAGCCGGTGATAAAGTTTTCTTTGAAGGATTCGATGGCACTCCTGATAAAGTCTTGAATCCAAAGAAGAAAATTTGGGAACAGGTTCAACCAGGCTTCACCACAAATGAAAATAGAGAAGTTATTTTCAAGGTTGAAGGTAAATCTGATGCCAAATTAACCAATGCTAAAGGTGAGTCTTTCAAGACTGCCACATTAGTTAATGCTGGTGTCCGTTAGATTTTGTATAAAAATCGAACTTTAAAGTTTTATGATATAATCTTGTAGTATTTACGCGACATCAAGCGTACTACTCGCTTGTAAGGTGAGATGTAGACTGTAAGTTTGGTTAATCCTAATAAAGAATCACCTCGAAAATCTGGTTGCGAGCCCGAAAATTTCCCAATGAATACTGAGGAAAACAATTATATGAGAAAAGATTGAAGCTCATCTGTACTTCAAGGATTTTTGCCTGAAAGATCATAATTCACCACAAATAATCACAAGTCATACTGCTTTCACAATACAGTATCAACCACAGTAAATAAGTGATATGAAGTTGATCGAAGAAGATTTCTCAAAGGACCACAGTGGTACAGTCAAGCTACTGGCCCAAGATAAAGAAGATCTCTTTACTCTCTACAACCTCATACAACACAACGATGAATTAACTATGAAGACAAGCAGATCCGTGAGAAAGAATGCTACTGAAGCTAGAGGATCTAAAGGAAAAGTAGAGAAGAAATACCTCAGGCTCTGCATCTCTGTTGAGAAAGTTGAGTTCACTCCTCAAGATGAGGTAATGAGAGTCAGAGGTCAAACAACATTTGCTGTCGAAGATGTTCCAATTAGCTCATACCATACTATGGAGATCGACTTCAATACTCCTTTCGTTTTATATAAGGATGATTGGGATGATCTAAGTCTACAACTTGTAAGAAAAAGTTGTTCGATTGCTGAGAAAGCTGAAATTGGAGCTGTTGTGCTACAAGAAGGTGTTGCACATATCTGCTTAATAACTGATAATATCACAGTTTTGGTACAAAAGATTGAAAGAGCTATTCCAAGAAAGAAGAGAGGTGACTCACAAGCTCATGATAAGTCATTGGATAGATTTTTTGAGTTAGTTTCTGAAACTATGCTAAGAGATTTAGATTTAACCAAACTCAAAGCTATAGTCCTAGCTTCCCCTGGGTTCACTGCTAAAAGCTTATACGATAAATTTTTCCAATTAGCTCTCTTGAAAGGTGATAAACCTACTATTCAGGCTAAGAACAAATTCTTGGTAGCTCATAGTTCAACAGGTTTCTTGCAAGGATTGGATGAAGTGATGAAGACCCCAGAGATCCAAAAACGTCTGAGCGATACCAAATATACGAAAGATGTTCTACTTCTGGATGAGTTCTTCAAGGCTTTGAATGACGATAACGGGAAAGCATGGTATGGTCGTGAGGAATGTGAGAAAGCTATTAACCTGGGAGCTGTGAAGAACTTGTTACTGACTGATTCTTTGTTCAGAAGTGATAGCGTAGAATTGAGGAAATATTATCTCCATTTAAGTGAGCAGGTGACTAACAGTGGGGGAGAGGTTACCATATTTTCTAGTCTACACGAGTCCGGTACCCAGCTGGATCAAATCACTGGTATTGCTGTTATTCTCAACTATCCGCTGTTTGACTTGGATGAGGACCAGGAAGAATAAATTTTTAATATTTATTGTTGTGTTATTTATAGCTATGTAAACAAAAAAGCGGGAAAAATCAGTAATAGTAACCTGACACCATCACCAACTGTGAACAACAAAAATGGCCTTTAACGAAAAGAAATGGCCGTCACATTTGCTGATCGATACAGCAGTTGCTTGCCTTGCCTCAATTCAATATGGATATCACATGTCTGAATTGAATGGCCCAGGGGCAGTCCTGAGCTGTCAAATTAACACTCCACTTCCTGGATCAGCATTTGAAGATAGCTTTTTTAGTAAATTAGGTTGCATTGAGTGCCTTAGTTTAACTGAGCAGGAGTTGGGATTTGCCACTTCCATCCTCTCACTGGGTGGACTAATCGGCTCTTTATATGCAGGGATGTTGACTGAGCTTATTGGAAGAAAAAAGACCATGATATTGAATGGCGTGATATTCATAATTGGCTCCTTTATCATGACCATAAGCAATGACCTAATAGCTTTACTTGCTGGTAGATTTGTAACTGGTCTTGCTGCGGGAAATAGCATTGTTATCACTCCTCTATATATCAATGAGATCAGCCCTCACGGTTTGAAAGGATTCTTAGGTAGCATGAACCAAGTGGCAGTAAACCTTGGAATCTTACTTACACAAGTTTTAGCTATTGCTTGGGCAAACAACATTCAATGGAGATGGATATTGTTTATTGGCGCTGTTTTAGGTGCTATCAATATCATTTCTGTTTTCTTTATTGACGAAAGCCCTCAATGGTTAGCGTCAAAAGGTTACCTAGCAGACGCGAAACGCGTTTCATCAAGGATACAAGGTAATGCATTTCCAGATGAGGAAACAAATCACCATTCACCATTACTTACAAACTCCTCAAATGGGCAAAAGCAAACCAGTGTCACTATATTCAAATACATTTCTGATCCAGTTTTTAAAAATTCGATCATTGTTGTCACTGCTATACTTGCCGGTCAACAATTCTGTGGAATCAACTCGATCATATTTTATGGTGTGAATACTATTAGAAAGCTTACTCCAGACTATGCTGTCATCATCAACTGTTTCATATCACTAGGAAACGCTGTCATAACTTTTATTGCAGCCCCATTTGTTGATAGATATGGAAGAATCTTGTGCTTAGTTACATCTGTCTCAATTATGGCCATATCTTCTGTTTTGATGTCTATTGGTATTCTCAGAAACATTCCTATCCTTTCTGTTCTTTCTACTTTCACTTATGTTGGCTCGTTTGCTGTAGGGTTGGGTCCAATCCCATTCCTGATGATATCCGAAGTGACCCAACCGGAAGCAAGAGGAGCAGCACAAAGTTATGGTACAGCAATTAATTGGATTTCAACTTTTTTAATTGGATTTCTATTTCCTATATTAGATGGCTGGATAGGTGGATACGTTTATCTAGTCTTTGCTGCTATTTGTATAATCTTTGTGATCTTCATCAACAAGGAAGTTCCAGAAACTAAAGGGCACACAACATACGAAGAGGTGTGGAATCTTCGTGTTGATTAAAACTTGATAATTAAATATATATTGCATGCGGGAGTAACACAATGTAGAGTTGAACCAAGAGTGACTGTGGAGTGCGCATTGATATACTACTTGATACATGGCTCTGCAGATCGTAAGTCATGTGATATTATATAGGGTATGATAACACCTAAACATTAGGATGTTGTAATTTTTTGTTAAGCACCACATAATAATCGCGAAAATCGTAGAGGGTTCCAGCACCAAACAATATTTTTTAGGCTAAGGCGGTTTCCTGGTAAGCGCACTATTAACAAGTTCGAGAGCGGACCACCTAAAAGACAGGCCAATTGTCTGGTACGAGACACATTTTTTTGATGAAGCTGGAACTCTGTGTGAAAATTGAAATTCTTTTAAGTTTAACACTGTGTTTGAACACTTAGCATCCAATAGTAGAATTCAGTAAAAATGCCTACCAGATTCACTAAAACTAGAAAACACAGAGGTCACGTCTCAGGTATGTGATACTATTAAAGATGTATTTGAGAGGAAAAATGGAATATATTGCGTTTGGAGAGAGAATAGATTATTGGTGTGAAAATATTTTTGTATTATATCTTATGATCACCATTTGGCAACTCATAAACTATTCATACAAGGATTTTACGACATTGGATTCTATTCAAATTGGAAGATTATGTTTTACGATTTTGAAGAGTTATAGTTCCCTTTTTTAGAGTGTTATTCATCACATCTTATCGATTGGAAGAGCTTATTGATATTCATCGGATCAAAGTAAACCATAATCAATGATTCAAATGCCACAGATAATCTTTTCATTCCTCATTTTTACGCAAGCTTCCAAATCATCTTAACAAATGAACTTTTGTGTCTGAATAATCATACTAACATAATAAAATATAGCCGGTAACGGTCGTGTTGGTAAACACAGAAAGCATCCGGGTGGTAGAGGTAAAGCTGGTGGTCAACATCATCACAGAACTAACTTAGATAAATACCATCCAGGTTACTTCGGTAAAGTTGGTCAAAGATACTTCCACAAACAACAATTACACTTCTGGAAACCAGTTTTGAACTTGGACAAATTATGGACTTTAGTTCCAGAAGACAAAAGAGACCAATACTTAGCTTCTGCCTCTGCTTCCGCTGCTCCAGTCATTGACACCTTAGCTGCTGGTTACGGTAAAGTTTTAGGTAAAGGTAGATTGCCAGAAGTTCCAGTTATCGTCAAAGCTAGATTCGTTTCTAAATTAGCTGAAGAAAAAATCAGAGCTGTTGGTGGTGTTGTTGAATTAGTTGCTTAAATGAAATAATTAATAAACATGTTACTCCTGTTTGGGTTTTATGATCTTGAGCTTCTCTGAAGAGTGTAAAACTAACTGTTGTCATTCCTGAATCTTAGTACCTCATCTTAAATAGTGAATCACAGTAACGCAATGTATATGGCTGTTCCGAAATAGACTTCTAAATAGTATCATTTGTTTCTTGTGGAAGTCACACTGGTACAGATCTGTGACCGCACGTGACCAAAATTTCTTTGAGCAAAAAGAAAACAAACAAATAAAACAAAAACAAAAACAAAAACATTAGTAGAACTAAAAACCTTTCAAAGGTGCGTTGCAGCTGCTAGATACATCATCAGTCAAAACAGAATCAGAATAGTCCTGACTCTAAACTATTTAATCCGTCGATTTGATCATCCATCTTTTGATTAAACTTACTAATTATTAGCTCATCTTATTGCTATATAACAATCATGACTCAAAACACTGATTGGACAGTCGAAGCTGCCATTCCTTCCCAAATAAAAGAATTATTCACAGTAACAGATATTTCTTCTTCAGACTATGTTTTGGTTTTTTTACAAATCGTCAGTCTCTTGAAGTCTCAAAGAAGAACTGGTTGGGTTGATCATGGTATTCCGCAATGTGAATCCATCAGTGACCATATGTACCGTATGGGTATTTCTTCCTTGCTAATCAAAAATGAAGATGTTGATACTTCAAAATGTGTTAAGATTGCACTTATCCATGATATTGCTGAATCGCTAGTCGGCGACATCACTCCATTTGACAACGTTACGAAAGAAGAGAAACATCGCAGAGAATATGAAACTATTGTTTATTTGAGTAATCTGGCCAAGAAATATAATGAAAAGGCTGGGGAAGAGCTCCTTCAATTCTGGTTGGATTATGAAGAAATTAGAACGTTAGAAGCAAGATATGTGAAGGATATTGATAAATTTGAGATGCTATTACAAAGTTTTGAATATGAGAAAGAACATAAAGGAGAGAAAAGACTAGACCAGTTCTGGGGTGCAAGAAGCTCAGTGAAAACTGATGAAGTTAAAAATTGGACTGATGACTTATGGGCCAGAAGAGAAGCTTTTTGGAAATCAGTCGAGTCTACCAATTGATCGCTGTAGATTGAGATTTAATTAACATCATAATATAGCTAGCATATCCGTTAAGATAGAAGAAATAAAAGCATTAGAAACAAAGCATGATACCCTTACATACCTTAATATTTATAGAATGCATTTATTTTTTTTGTAAGTTGCTTAACATAACATTCGTTTGTTTCATTGTACAACCCATAGGTTGTCATAACCAAAGAGCCATGGGCCAACCGTATGTCTCCCAACAATGGCAAATACACCAAGAGCAAATTGGGCAGACAGAATTAATAAACACAATTTATCCTCTCTTCTTGGGCCAAACCACACCAAAAACAGGTTTATCAATGTCAAGTTGTTTAAATCTTTTATTTCTCCTTTATCATCAACGTTCAAATCAACAAGCTTGAATTTTGAAAGAATAATAAGAGATTTTTTGACTATTGGGATTAGCGGTTTTTCAAGGACAGCTCTTGAAGTATACATTAAGCCATCGTCACTGTTGAATTTTGGTAATCTATGTCTAGGACATGGAATGATCCCAAACAACTGAGGAACTGAATAGATAAAGTTGAATATTTGAGGTATGAAGAAAAGTAATAAAGTTTTAGAGAAATGTCCTAAGATGGCAACAACTGCGAAGACCATACCAGCAAAATAACAATAAGTATCACCCACGAAAACCCTTGAAGGCCACCAGTTATATTTAAGCAAGGCTAGAGAGACACCCAAGAATGGAACGATCAAGCAGGCTGAAAATAAATGTGACTCAACAGCTGGAGTTTTACCAGAAATTAGGTAACAGAAATCATTGATCAATAAAATGACTCCTAACACAACACTCTGACCAACTTCTAGACCATTAATACCAGCTAAAATGTTGATAGAGTTTGGGCAAAAGATAGCAACGGAACCCATATAGACATAGTAAAGTGAACCTAACTCAATTAAAGTAGCGCCCAAATACTCTTGTAAGAATTTGGTTGGAATCAAAACGTGTGTAATACCGAAATCGACATAATAAACAATCAATAAAGGAATTGCTGCAATAGCAGGCATAAAGAACTTATTTCTCCATCTGATATCAAATAAATCATCTGCAACTCCTAATAAGACAGTACTTTCGAGGCACAAGATAGCACTTAAGAAACCAGCTAACTTATCATGTGGGAACAAATTTGAATCTCCTGTGCTGATCTCTCCAAGATCTCTATTACCACCTCCTGTTGTTTGAGTCACTAAATATTTGTAGAATAAGAATGGAATAAAGAAAAACATGACGAATAAGTAAGATGTAGCAGCGACAGCACCTATTGATTCAGCAATGATGGGCTTATTAGGCTTTGAAAGATCCTTCCCAAATAATCCTTTGGAGATGAACAAGGGCATAAGTTTTGGAATCAGGTAGTCTGTAGAGAGATATCCTATTGTTGCAAAGCCAAATGAAGCCTGTAGTGGTCTGAAGATTCCATTGGAGTAGTATATCACCAACAGTGATAGTATGATGAGGGAGAGTTTCAAAAACATGGGATAATGCAACAACCACAAAAAGCAAATCTATTTACAGGTGGGAAAACAAGAGATTAACAAAGAAGATTAGAGCAGAGTAGAGCAACAAAACCCTATGAAACAACCTGCTGATAGACGATAACCAACAACGCTCTGGTCAACACGTCAGAGTTTTGAATAAAAACCGCGAACGTGTTTGTTTTGATGTGATAAAATACGATTAGCTAACCAATCACGTGATGAATAACCAAAATAGGGGGATTTCTACTATGTCGAAATTGGTTGCTCTTTAAAGCTTTTTGCTTCGAGATCTCAGGATAAAAGGATATTTTAATAGCTTAAATATCATACAGTCACTAGAACTGAGATTACTGAATTAACCAGAGTGAAATTTCCGTTATCTCAGCAGGACGACCTCCTTTTCAATTCACTTTTTCATCCAAACTTTCGCGCTTTTTTCACTTTTTTGTTGACGTCTAAAAATTTATGAAACTTAGACAACAAAACAAACAGTGAGTTCAGTGAGATTTCCTTGAGATTAGCTGCATTTGTTTGTTTTAAGCCTAGTTGTAACCATATTTTGTGCATTTGGTTTTGCATTTCCTGCTTGGTAAAAGTTTGTCTTCAGAGCTGTAAATCCTTACTATAAGTCTATTAAGAAAACCTAAAATCAGATCATTCAATCATTTCTTGTGGGCTCTTTATAGACTTTATCAAGCCGATTAAGATTATTCAACGTTTTCACATCTATTCACATTCCATAGGATCATTCGTTTTCATTAGCCTTATTCAGGCCTCGTTTGTTTTTATTCACATATACACCCTTTTTGATCGACTTGCAAAATAACTGAACTATTATTATATATACCTCCAGAAAAAGATGTCCACAACAGTGCCTCAGATTGATCTATCAGGACTCTCTCACGAAGAAAAGGCAGAGAATGAGCTTGGTTCTTTAACATCTCAAGATTATCGTTATCAAACAGTGTCACGTAATGGGGCACCACTACCAGATCCAATTGAAGATGAACCGCCATACTACGTGTTGTTGATAACATACTTTAACTATCTTATTTTGATTATCGTCGGCCATATAAAAGATTTTTTAGGTATAACACTTACACCTTGGAAATATGCTGATCTATTAGAGCACGATGGCTACGCTCCGTGGTATAACAAGTTTGAGTCTTTCTACATCCGCCGTATGAAGCAAAAGATAGATGATTGTTTTGCCAGACCAACATGTGGTGTTCCTGGAAGGTTAATTACTTGCATTGATAGAGATGCACATGATTATAACAAATTTTTCACCTATCCTGGTACTACATCTACTTGTTTAAATCTTTCATCCTATAATTATCTAGGCTTTGCTCAGTCTGAAGGTACTTGTACGGCTAGTGCTTTGAAAGATGTTGAAAAGTACGGTGTCGGAAGTGGTGGTCCAAGAAATACAGTAGGTACCACTGATTTGCACACTGAGGCTGAGCGTGTTATCGCCGACTTCGTTGGCCAAGAGGATGCTATTTTAGTTTCTATGGGTTATGCTACCAATGCTTCTCTGTTCTCCTCTATCCTAGATAAGAAATCCTTGATCATTTCTGATGAATTAAACCATACATCTATAAGAACAGGAGTTAGATTATCTGGCTGCTCTGTTAAAACCTATAAACATAACAATATGGAAAACTTGGAAAAACTATTGAGAGAACAGATTTCACAAGGTCAACCAACATCTCACCGTCCCTGGAAGAAAATTGTTGTTGCTGTTGAAGGTTTGTATTCTATGGAAGGTACATTATGCAATCTACCAAAACTTTTGGAGTTGAAAGAAAAGTACAAATTCTATCTATTCATTGATGAGGCTCACTCTATTGGTGCAATTGGTCCAAGGGGTAGAGGTGTTTGTGATTATTTTGGTATTGATCCTCAAAAAGTTGATCTTTTAATGGGTACTTTAACGAAATCTTTTGGTGCCGCTGGTGGGTACGTTAGTGGTAGAAAAGATATCGTGAATAGACTAAGAGTTGATCTAAATGCCCAAAATTACTCTGAATCAATTCCTGCTCCTGTTCTGTCCCAAATATTGTCATCCATGAGAATCATTATGGGTGAACTAAATCCAGGTGAGGGTCGTGAAAGACTAGATAGAATTGCATTCAACTCCAGATATCTAAGATTAGGTCTTCAAAGATTAGGCTTTATCGTTTATGGTGTTGACGACTCTCCAGTTATCCCACTTTTGCTATTTGCCCCAGCTAAAATGCCAGCTTTTTCAAGAATGTTGTATAAAAGAAAGATTGCTGTCGTTGTTGTTGGTTACCCAGCTACCCCATTGACTTCTTCGAGGGTCCGTTTATGTGTCTCTTCCGCTTTGAAAAAAGAAGATATTGACTATTTATTGAGACATTTGTCTGAAGTCGGCGATAAACTATTTTTAAAATTTAGCTCAGGTATTGCTGGTGGCTCTTTAGATGGTAAACCACCAAGATGGAACATAGAAGATGTGATCAGAGAAACTCCAAAAGATTGTAAGGAAGCAAAATTCTTTGTTGCAACTGCCAAAACGGAAAAGCATTGAATATATTCTATCGTTTTAACACTATACATTAAAATCTTATAATTAACAATTGTGCCTAATTGTTTGGCCCCTGGCTACATATCTTTACATTTAAATATAATACTTAATGAACACATTCTAAAAGCAATTGCTTATTAAAACCTAGTCTCTGTATTAACTATAGTTGTCTCATCACTTACATAATAATACAATCCACTAAACCTAGACCATACATAGCTTTCTCGACGTGCTTTTTGATCTTGAACCAATCTTTCCGTTTCTGAACAAACTCATATAGTTCCTCTTGCTTAAAAATCCCATTAAATTTACTTAAATCCACAATCAACTTACCCAGTTCCTTAGCATCATTAGTTGAAATTAGGTATAATTGTCCAATCTCTTTTAAACCTGCGAAATATGGAGTAATGCTCTTTTGTCTTAGTGTATTTACCACAAAATCATAATAAAGGTTTAGATCACTGATAAGGATGATTGATCCTGTGTTTGAAATAATCCTCTTCTTGATGTTTTTCACAATCAATCTAAAGAACCTTTCACCAATTTCTTGTTGAAAGATATCTATTATACTAGTTTCAGTAGAACCATTCAATAGATTGATATGATTTGATAGTAATTCAACAACTTTAGTGGCACATTTTGTAGGCCCAGTTGTTGCCAGCACATCTGAAGATTCCATAGGGTTGAAATCATTTGGTAGTTGTAAAGTATTGTACAAGAATTCAATCTCATCCATCAATTTATCAATCCCTATGTTCAAACCATTAGCGACATAATTATCAAGGGTGGCTTCAAATTGTTTCTTAGCCTGGTTTGCATTGTTTAGAAAGTCGTTCTTATCAACAATCTTCTTTGACACCAGTTCATTCTCATAGAATATCTCAACCATTTGCTGGATTAAGTCACCAACATTGATCAATTCTGTAAATTTCTGAAGGGGTTCCACAGTATTAATTCTTTCAACAGTATCTAATGATTTGAAGTCATTTGGATCATACTTTGTGAGCAGGTCAATTGCTTTATCAAAACCTTGTTTGATAGTATAGTTGTTGATGATTGTTATTAAACTGATAAAAATATCTTCAATTTGTTTATTAACAGTCTTTTTATCAACTAATGAGTTTTGTACTTTGTTGAAAGTGGATGTGAGTTCTATCTCTGATTTTCCTTTTTCAATAGTTTGTGCACAGAGTTCGAAGTTTATAAATGTCTTCAAATTTAGTAAATTTTTATTGATCACTTCAAAGTTGACCCTGTAATTAATTTCATTTGTCTCTTTGTAGGATTTATTAAATATCTTGGTGAAACTTGCCAAAAGTTCAAACTTGTTTGTCCTCACTTCGTCAACATTATATTGTGTAAGAATTGATTTATAAATGTGGTCCTTCTCTAATTTCTCTTGCTCCAATATTTCATCTTCATATTGTTTAATCTCTTGTAGTGAAGATTTTTCAAAGTTTTTGATATCTTCATCGAAAAACTGCATCACAAGAGGTTCAAAGTACAAATTGATGAATGTCAACACCAACTCTTTGAACTTTGGGCCAGCATTCTTTGATTCACTTAAACCTTGCAAAAAATCTGTTGATAGCTTCAGATAAACCAAAGGCACTATCCTGATGTTATCTAAAGCTTGCGATTCAAAATAAGTGAAAATATTCTTTTGGATGATTGTTTCCAAGAACATTAGCATCACTGGTAATTGAGTACCGAAGCATATATCAATTGTTTCAGATTTCAGATTCACCATTTGAATTAAATCGGTGATAATATTATCTAAAGAATCAAGCTGGAGGTTTTCACCAGTATCTAGTATTGTTGGAGGGAAGAAATCAAGGGGAAACTTATTTTCTTGTTTAAAGAATTCAACAATGTTTTCTTCTTGATCTAGTATATTTAGCGTTTCAACCAAAAGATTAACAATAGTATATTCTTCTCTATTATAGTTATCTATGAGTTCATCGAACTTCTCCTTTGTATATAGCCTAGTCAGCTTGTCCACTCTTTTGGTCATCAGATCGTAGTATTCGGCGTCGGCGTTATCTATTTTGACAAATGTAGCAATATTCTTCAGCACTTTAGCTTTGTCTTGAGATGCCATTGTTTCCGAGACAAATAGCTCATTGAAGTCATAGTCTGCGATATCGGAATCGTCTAATGATCTTATTTTTTGTAGATACGGTCTCAACGGTTGAAGTGTTGTTAAGATAGTTGATTTGGGGTTGCTTGTTTTGGTTAGCAAAAAAAGATCATTTGTCTCTGAAGTTTCTGTCAGAAGCAAATCGTTTTGGTAATAAGGGTCATATTTAATGAAGATAGTACTGAGTCTCTCAGCAAAATAATCCGTTTCCAACTGCTTTAGATGGTTTCTTATGTTATCACTTGCTTCAGAAAAGCTCAAAAAATCCAAAATGCTCAGATTCTGTGCAATTTTCCTCAGAATTTCGGGACTTTGTAGTATCTGGATCATTTGGAATCAATTTAAGGAATGCAAGAGCTTGAATCAAAAGTAATTGAGCAGAAACCGTCAACACAAAATAGCGTTGTAAACTAAAACATTTGTAAACAGCCGCGAAAGAAATCTCCATTTTGTATTTAAACCCGGGTAATGACTCCTCATCAAAACTGACCAATTTAAAAAGTAAACAAAAGCCATTAAATTTCAGCCATTGCATTTTCCAAATAGATAGAACAGGGCGAGACATAATGAATCCGTTCGAAACAAATCATGAGGAGCTAATACATGACGTTGCCTATGACTTTTATGGGAAACAACTGGCGACTTGCTCGTCCGATCAACACATAAAAGTGTTCAGTTTGGATAGCACCGATGAGTGGGTCTTGAACGATTCATGGAAAGCACATGATTCCTCAATTGTCAAGATCGATTGGGCATCTCCTGAATTTGGTAGAATTATAGCCTCTGCTTCTTATGATAAAACAATAAAAATTTGGGAAGAAGACCCTGATGAGGCGTTCAAAAATGGTCGTCGTTGGAAGAGATTGGCTACTTTGAATGATGCTACTGGTCCTATTTATGATATCGCATTCGCTCCAAGTCACTTAGGCCTAAGATTAAGTGCTATTGGAAGTGACGGAATATTGAGAATATACGACGCTCTCGAGCCCTCAGACCTGAGATCTTGGACTTTAACTTCAGAAGTATCTATCTTGACCACCCCTCCTGCTTCGCATTTACAATCAGCATTTACACTGGCTTGGTGTCCTTCAAGATTTTCCCCTGAGAAGCTTGCGGTTTGTGCTTTGGATCAGGGTTTTATATACCATCGAAATTCTGCTGGTAAGTTGGTATTAGCGACTACACTTCCCGAACATCAAGGTTTGATAAGATCTGTCTCATGGGCTCCATCAATGGGAAGATATTACCAACTGATAGCAACCGGTTGCAAAGATGGGAAAGTTCGTGTTTTCAAATTAACGGAAAAAATATCTCAAAAACCACATCAAGTACAGAGCTGGAATGATGAATCTGACATTTCAGACATTAGACCTGAACAAGCAAACACTCCTAATATTGATATTCAAGTTGAGCAAGTCAGTGAACATGATGATCACCATGGTGAGGTTTGGTCAGTCTCATGGAATTTAACTGGTACTATCTTAAGTAGTTCTGGTGATGATGGTAAAGTTAGACTATGGAAGGCTTCTTACTCCAATGAATTCCAATGTTTGTCCGTTATTTCAGCCGAGCAAAAGGATAACTAGAAGGATGTGGGAACGGATGTGTTTGTGTATAATAAAATGACCAAGAAGAGTAAGCAGAATCAAAACAACCAACTTCTTTATAGCGTAGTCCTTCATCTCTACTACAATTTACATAATCAAAACTGGTTAGGACACTCTTAGAGTTCTGCCAAAAAAAAATTTGAATATCCTCTAAAAAGTATTGAAATGCGTTTTATAGAGTTTATTGAAAGTGTTTTAGGAAGATGAGAATCTTGATTGCAGCTGATGATTCAGGGAGCTTGAAACGTATGCATTTAATTTATCTCGGAAACTTCGACCTTGGATCTGTCTACTAATAAATTTTAATATAGAAATTGTCTGTCAGAAAGGTACAGATACCTCATCGCAAACGGCTCCACAGCCCAAATCCATTGATCAGTTCCAAGAACAAGGATTAAGAAACAGAGTACAAAAGCTTCTTGTTGTGAAGGTCAATGATGATAAAAAAATCATAGTTACTGCTAGAGCAAATGGTCAAATTAATTTTCACGTTGACAACACTTATGACCTAATACACACTGTTACTGATGGTTTAATAACAGACTCAAAAGAAAAAGATAAATACGTTTCTCTAATACATTCATTTGGAATTATAGTGGCTGCTTCCCAAGAAGGTAAGTTGACTTTAATCGATCTTGAAACTATTGGTAAAGATGTGAAGGTCCAGCATGCTAATGTTAAAGGCCCATTATCTGCATTCGTTAACCACCCTGAACAAGTGGGAGTCTACGCCTTTGGTGGTAAAGAGAATGATATCAAGATTGTGAGATTATTTAAAAATATCAAAAATCTCTTCAAAGAGGAGGTACTTGAGCCAGAAACCTTATTCGAGGCAAAGAATGTCAAAAACAACAGACTAGATTTAAGAGTCCCAATATGGATTACCAGTATTATTTTCATTTCATTGAAAGAACATACTGATTCATCATGGAAATTCATCACAACCACAGGTTATGGAGAAGTTAGAAAATATGATACAACAGAAGGACGCAAACCTCGTTTTGATAAGAAGTTTTCACCAAAGTATATCTCATGTTCTGCTGTGACGCCAAATGAAGAAGAGGTGATATGTGCAGACACACATACAGCCACGGCACTATTTAATGTCCAAAAGGGTGTTATCGTTGCGAAATATAAAGGTGCTGTTGGTGCCGTACAAGCTTTGTACACTTTCTTAAATGGTGACAAGAGTCTTGTTGTGACTGGTGGTTTAGATAGATATGTTAGAGTTTTCAATGTGAAAACCAGAGATCAAGTTGCAAAAGTTTATGTTGGTTCAAAAATCAGTGATGTTTGGCTTTTGGAAGATAATGCATTTGAAGAAGAACAACTGGCAGGTGATACTAATGAAGAGAAACCAAAGAAGAAAAAAGTCAGAAAAGCCGAAGTCGATGAAGATGTTGATGCTGTTTGGAACGAATTAGATAAATTGGACAAGAAAAAGAAAAGAAAGATTTAGAATTCATACTCATTATAAAAATTTCATAGAAATATCCAATTGTATTGCTGTAGCTTGAATAGTCTAACCAAAACCACGGGCCATTTTTTTATCGTGTCCTGATTTTCGATTATGATTGGCTCTTGATGGTTTATTCTTTTCATTTCTTGCCTGTTGTTGCTTATTCTTTGCCTTATCATTTGGGGTTTGATTGGACCTTGTATTACCTTTAGACTCATTAGGTTTTTTAGTCTCACTAACTTGGTCCTTTGGAGTATTTTCCTTTTCAACATAATTATCTCTAGAAAATCTTGAATTCCATGGTTTATTACCTCTAAACATGAACTTCTCCTCCAGAATCTTGACTCTTTTAGGTGATTTTTGTAGCATTCTGGCCCAACCCTCAATCTGCTCATCAGACCATTTTGTCTGTTCTTTCATCTCCTTACGAATTCTGGATTTCCGTTGAGTTCTTTCGAACAGAGTTTGGTCCTTCTTGAAGAAATCCCACAAGAATTTCTCAATAATATCTAGCTCCGTGTTACTGGCACCACTAGCAGCTTCAGCTTCATCATATGTATCATCTCTTTCATCTTCATCAGCTTCATAAATGAGTTTTAGTGTTGCTGCTAGACTCTTATTTCTGTTCTCATCTGGAACATGTGTTTTCCGTTTTCCTATCACTTTCTTCTGTACGATATCAAAATTGTTGGAATTTCCCCTTCGAGGCCCCGTTTCTTCTTTTTCCTTCTCAATAGCAGCTTCTGGTTGCTCTAATAACAGATTTGTCACTTGTTCAACATCATTCTTGTGTTTCCTCAAAAGATGTTCAGTGTGTGAAATGGTCAAGTTAGGAAATAGTTCGACTAAAGTCTGAACATCATCCTGATTTACCTGAAGTTTTGGAGCTCTTGGAGCTCTTTTAACCAAATAAGGCAGTTTCTTTTCTAATCCAGGATTAATCTGTTGAAATTTAGCACTTGTAACAATACCAGCAAATAAAGGATATAAAGATAGAGAATGTAGTGAAGTAGCACCTAGTTCAGTAGCTAAAGACGCAATTTTTTGAGCATTTAGATTGATCAGAGATAAGATTGCAAGTTTCTGACATAGATTAGCAAATAAACCTTCACCTTTTGAGTAGAATTTTTCTAATAGCTCAATCCATTGAACATTTACAAATTTTTCACTGAATGAAGATGAATTATCTTGAGTATTATTTTTTTTCACTGTTTTCTGTGCAGATCTTACCACTTTTGATGTGGGCTGAGACTGTTTTGAGTCATTCAAAAGAGAAGCCAGTGTCTTTATATCATAACTATCAAATTTTGAGTTCCCAATGAGATGCTCGATATGTTTTTGTACCAAACTAATAGAATTGAATGTAGTTTTATCGCGAGGTTTCAAAGAACCGTCAATCAAAGCACGTGCTGTCCCAGAATTCTTTAATCCATAGATCTTAGCAAAGTCCCATAGTCCTTCCCCATTCAGTTTTAACCTTAACACACCAAACTGTTTTATTAGTTCAAAGATCCATTTTCTCAATATCTCAAGATTCTCAGTGATTTGAACGTTAATCAAGCCCAGAGACAAGATCTGACCTTGTTCCCAGGAGATTTCATGAAGGTATGTCTTAACAAACAGTGATAATTGCTGTTCTGAGCGTACCGTGAGCGGTATTTTCAATTGTAGTACCGTTTGTAAGTATTGTATATAAACTTCAATGAGGTGAACCCAGATCACTGGATCCTTATCGACCATTGAAGATCGTAATTTAAACGGAGGAAAAGAGGCAATCGGCAGTTCAATGAATGAAGGTTGAGTTGACTCGATTTCAAGGACGCTCATTTTATTTTAAATGGTGTTTCGGGAGAGTTTTGGAAGAGTTAGAAGTAGTTTACTACTGCCTTTTTTCAGTTACAATTTTTTTTAAAATGACACACAATTGATATCAAACTATTTAAAAACACCACTTAAATGACATTAATTGTCTATGTTTGAGGTCTTCTTAACCAAAATAGAGAGTAAAGAAGAACAGAAACGAAAATAGCAGCCAATGTTGCAAAAACTGGGTATCTAAACTGTTCAGGATCATGAAAAATTAGAGTTGCCGTATATCCCAACAGCCCAAATAAGTTATTCAAACTCTCTTCAAAAGAAGTGGCATTAAATCTTTCAAAATCATCTTTTATGTAGATCTGGATTGCGTTCTGTACAGAGAGATCAAAGCACCAAAGACCAACACGGCTGAATGGAATCAGAAAACACATTAATAGTTGTGTCTTGCTGTAGTTGAGATAAAACGATACCCCAATTGGTGCCAATGACACAAATTGAGCCCAAATAGATATTAAACCAGCACCAGTAAGATTAAAATGGCCTGATAAGAGTGGAAATATGATGATAGTACCAAATAACTCAAAAACTGTAGAAATACCTTTCAAAACACCTATAGAGAAATTATTGAATTCGTCAAAAGATAATAGGTAAGCAACAGTAGAACTGCCAAAAGATAATACAGTGAAGTAGACCAGTGATAGAGAAATGATTGCCATTGACATCGGTGTTTTCACAAAAAGCTTCAAGGACTCCAAATAAGGCAAATGATGGAACTTTGGTTTTCCCATTTCAGTGTGATCTTCTTGCAGCTCTGGCACACTATCATAAATTCTCAAGATGGCATCCATTTCCACTTTGTTACTGATTAAGAAACTCAGAATGAAGAATATGGCAGTAATCTCATGGTTTGTAAGTGATAGGAAAGTTGAGATAAAAAAAGGACCAACCAATTTACAAAATAGGTCAATACTTCTTAGTTTTGTATTCAATTTTAGCAGAAATGCAGTGTCACCAGCACAAATTTTCACAACCCAATCTCTGGAGATGGACATTTTATTCGAAACTGTAGCCAACTTTTCCACAATTCCACAAAAGATCACAACTCCGAGGCAAATTCTCTTCATACGGTCGTCATGCTTAAAGAAATAGAACACTATTAGAAGTGAGACAGAAGAAAGGATAGCAAAAGATCTCTGTATTGTAATTGTTTTGGTAATGACCTGTAATCTATGCCCTTTATTCACCCACTGAGTCAAATAACTTGTTAGAAAGATTCCAGATCCATTAGAAAACAGAGCAAACAGAGAAGACGGTAGTAAGGTTCTTGGATAGAGGTTTATGATGAAAAGGGAGATACCAAACTCATAGACTCTGGAATTCCAAACGTATAGGAAGTGCGAAACGTAGAGCTTTCTTGTAATCGATATTTTGAGCTCATCGGAGAGAGTCTTGATGGGCTCCTCATCGCTCAGAAGACTTGTTCTTTCATGTGGAGTACTCATTTCCTACCTTCTTCCTTATTTCTACTTCTGTCTGTGTTTTCCTGTTTCCTTTTATAGGTTGGAAGTTCGTTTAAACAACGTTTTCCTCGCTTAGTGTGTTGACCGTAGACCTATCAACCAATCATAGAAAATGATTAGCCATTGGGACCAACAAAAAATAGCTGAACAAATAAATCCTTCTGAGCTTAGCTTAAGACTCACTAAACGACTCGAACTCCAATGACTGGGTAGTGCATACACCCCCTGAATCTATCTTCACGTGACTTTTACAATCTTATCAGCTTATCACGCAAGTGCTCACTTGCCTATCGTCCGTTTTGGGCACAAATGCCCGCGTTGCGGTGGGTTCTGCGCATTTTGCCCACTTTTCTGAGAGGGCGGGTAATACTCTTGCGAGCAGCAGATAAATGACATATAAAAGAACAAACCGCCACTTTAAGGATTCTCATTTGCTCTTTGAAAACAAACACTTTTCAAAAAGGGACAAAGTATTTGGGAATTTCCTCTTCACAAATACATATCCTTTAACTGCTAAACTAGAAACGAATACACTACTCTTTTATCCTTATTGATTGCATAAACACCCAGAAGTCTCGTTCATACAACTTAGACCTCAAAAAAACACCAAAAAAACACGCACACATATCATATCTTAAGGGTTTCATCTTCCATTGAATTCATATATTTTACAATGAGAACTTCATCAATTTTACCATTATCAGTCTTAGTCACTGTTGCTGCTGCTTTGGTTATCCCAAACATCCAAACTCAAGACATTTTTGCCATCACCCCGGGAACTGAGCAAATTGCCACCTCCTCAATTCCAACTGGTTTGGATAAAAAGATTTTGGCTAACAGTCTATTAGGACCTGAAGAAGCTGCTGAATTGATTTCTACAGAAAGTGCTGGACGTAACATTATCCCAAACCGTTACATTATTGTATTTAAGGATGGTGTCTTGCCTGAAGAAGTTAACTTTCATACAGAATGGGTTAACTCTGAACATTTGCAATCTGCTAAGTCCTTAGCTAAATCAGATCCAACAAACAAATTTTTTGAACAAATTGAAACAGATTCTGTTTCCGATGTTTTGGGTGGTGTTTTGGATACTTTCCACATTGATGGTTTATTATCGGGTTATTATGGTTACTTTTTGGATTCAACTATTGACTTAATTCGTCGTAACCCATTAGTCAAATTTGTTGAAAAAGATTCTAGAGTTTTTGCTTCTGAATTTGACACTCAAAATGGTGCACCATGGGGGTTATCAAGAATTTCTCATCGTGAACCTCTAACACTTGGTTCTTTCAACAAATATTTATTTGATAATGAAGCTGGTGAAGGTGTTACCTCATATGTTATTGATACTGGTGTCAATGTTGACCATGTCTCATTTGAAGGTCGTGCTAAATGGGGGAAAACTGTCCCACAAGGTGATCAAGATGTTGATGGTAATGGTCATGGTACACACTGTGCCGGTACCATTGGTTCTAAAGAATATGGTGTTGCTAAGAAAGCTGACATTGTTGCTGTCAAAGTTTTGAGATCAAACGGTTCCGGTTCCATGTCTGATGTCGTCAAAGGTGTTGAATTTGCTGCTAATGCTCATGCCCAAGCTGTTAAAGATAACAAAAAAGGCTTTAAAGGTTCTACTGCCAACATGTCATTGGGTGGTGGTAAATCTCCAGCCTTAGACTTGGCTGTTAACGCTGCTGTTCAAGCTGGTATTCACTTCGCCGTTGCTGCCGGTAATGACAATGCTGATGCTTGTAATTACTCCCCAGCTTCTGCTGAAAAAGCCGTAACTGTCGGTGCCTCTACTTTATCTGATTCTAGAGCTTATTTCTCCAACTATGGTAAATGTGTTGATATCTTTGGGCCAGGTTTGAACATTCTATCCACATATATTGGCTCTGACAGTGCCACTGCTACTTTGTCTGGTACTTCCATGGCTTCTCCACATGTTGCTGGTTTGTTAACTTATTACTTATCATTACAACCAGGTTCAGACTCTGAATTCTTTGCTGCTAAAGGTGGTATTACTCCTGCTCAATTGAAAAAGAAAATCATTGAATACTCCACTAAAAATACCTTGACTGATATCCCAGATGATACTCCAAACTACTTAATCTTTAACGGTGCTGGTGGTCACTTGGATAGCTTCTGGGGTGAATCAATCAATGAGAACCAAACCAAAGACTTCAAATCAGGTGTTTCTACCAAGATTGAAGATGCTCTTGCTCATTTGGAACAAGAAGCTGGAAGCTTATACGAAGAATTGAAAGAAATTGTTGGTGGTGGTTTGATCTAAATATCTCCCATGCATCCTATTAATACAGGGTTATTTCTACTGGGATTTTGCAAATTTTTCTTTTTTATGGTTGGTGATATTTTTTTTGTGTATTTCATTTCTATTTTAAGGCTCATTCATACTTTTATGCTAATGACTAATTTTTACAATATCTTTTTTACAGTTTTATATCATACTCTTTTGCTAACATACTTTTGTAGATATTGTTGATCGTGTAAATTTTTTGTCAGCTTCTTGACGCTTCTTTTCCATATTTTAACTGGTTTTTAACTGGTTTAATTAGTTTTCTGGGTTTTGTGGGTTTTATCAATTTTCCCGCTTTTGGAATTGACGTATAAATAAAAACGAGTTGTGACCAGCCACTTCTACAAAAATCTAAAACTTTGTGCAGTTTATGACGAATTCCTGCCAATTCCAGCATCTAATACTAAACGGATCTTGTCAGCAATAACATAGCAACCGTTACACTGCCTTAACTAAAATTTTGCGTTCTTTATTGAAACTTACTCCCTTAACTTTAAACATTTATTTGTGATAGAGAGATAAAAACAAATAGAGACATGTATGCCCCAGAGCACCCTTCTATGGACCATAAAGAGGGATCAGACAACCACGGGAGACCATATGGGGCTCCGTATCCTCGGCCCTTTCCATCGCCTCCCCACAATAGCAACAATCAAATACAATACCCTAAATTAAGAGATCCTAATTCAACTGTTAATAGCCAAAAATCATATAGATCCACCTCAAGAGACTCTGTGCCGGAGAGCAATACAAAACTGTCTCTTAATCCATTTAGAAAGCAGCCCATCAACCAAAGCCCATCATATACAATCGGAGCAGGAGATGACCTTTTTCTGATGCCTACATTGGCTGTTGGCCACAAGAACAGTATAATGAATCAACTCCAAGGAACAAAGCGTGAGTTGAGAATCACAGCAGAGGGATATTACTTGATTGGCGAATCAGAAAATGCTCAGTCTCAGCTACAACAACCGCAATTACAACTACAACAACAGCCACAGCAGAACCAAAGTAGAAATGGGAGTGGTGGCTATCAGATGGATTGGTATTACAACAATGTACAACAACAGCTACAGCGACCGTATTCAGCTGTTCCACAATTTGAAAGATTCCAAGACCCTCCGAATGAAACGATGAAGGTGGCGTATAATCAGAACATGGAGGGCGTCAGTACTTCTCCTAGTGCAAGTAGAGTTGTTAGCCAGAGCTCAGTTTCCTCAAATGGGAGTCAAATTATATTGAATGAGCCAGAAGTGTCTACTGTTGAAGGTGTTGCAACCGGTATAAGCGAAGAGAAGGAGAGTATTAAGAAGACAAAGAGTTTCCTGAAGAAAGTCTTCCAAATTGATCACAGGAGAAAGAAATCGCTACGAGAAGGGATTGATGAGCCAAGTTTCACTCTGCAGCCACCTGAAACTCTAAGTAAAGATCCTGTGGAGTTACGATCATCAATTACTCAAATGGATGATCATGATAATTTGGTGAGATCAAGAATACCTTCTCTCTCACAACAGATACAGCAACCCCGACAAGTATCTAATCCCAACGAATGTCTAATTGAAACAGGACTCGATCAAAATAATGAAGGTTCAGTGGTTGAACTAGTGAAGAACATCCCAATCATATCAACAGTTTTTGAAATAATAGATAGCAGTCCTAGATTATCCATACAATCCAAATTAGGACTTAAGATGGTTTTTATTGTTGCAGTACTCTATGAGATCCAATCAGTGATAAATCTTGTAACTGGTTGGTCAAAGGATATAGAATAGCATATATATAGTGCTTTGAATAGAGATTATAGACTAGACTAAAAGATCAAGAAGCCTTGTGTAACTTGTTTTTATTGAGATGAGTAAATTAAGTTGAGTTACATCCCCTAGTATCAACATTATCAAAGACTCAGCACTCTCTTGAAATATGTACATTCAGGAGAAACTAGAGGGAGTGGGGGCTCCTATTCAATTCTTCCAAAATCAAGTTTAAAATACTAAGCCACCCCATTGATATTACGGTGTTAGTAATCCTCTTTAACCCTCTGCAGCTCTTCATCAATTTCTTCTTTCTGTTTTCTTTGTTCCTCTTTCTCCTTTTGCGCATGGAATCCTATATCGAGATGTTTTTCTTTCAATTTAGGAACATCAATTCCTTCAATCTCACTTAATAAGTGCTTCTTTTCTAATAGTCCTTGTAAAATCTTTTCATTCTTTCCATTCACTGTTGATACTGCCTGTTGAGCATTCTTAATTTTCAAATCAATATCAGGATCATATTTGTTTTCTTTGTAAAGTTCCAAAATATCTTTAATAGTCCAACCAAGTGACTTAATTACATTGTCCAGAACTTCATTGAATTCATAGGTGCTTTTCCCAAGACTATCATATGTTTCATTTTTTGAGTACTCCAACTCTAATTGGTTCTTAGCTATTTCATATAATTCACCATCTGATAAATCACTAATCTGTTTTTTGGGGAATGAACGACCTTTGAATAGTTCATGAGAACCACCTTCAAGACTTTCATCTTTGTCAATCATTTTTTCCTTTTCATTCAACAGAGTATAATCTGATGATTCAACAAAGTCAATCAGAACATCTTTATTCTTTAATATTTCAAGAATATCCTCTTTACTCAACAAGTTCATATCTTCAAAAGCAAGATCGATGTCACTTGTACCTTTCTGCTGTTTATAGAAGTCAACCATTAAACCTTTAGGAACCCATAGTCTTATCTGAGGTAAAAATATCGAATCACCATATACTGTTGATAACAAGAGCTGTGGTTTATACTCTTCGCTCAAGATGGTATCAGTATTCTCTGGAATTAATATTGGTATTCCATTAATATAGGTTGGCCTTAATGGTGAGAGATCCTCTAACTGATAAAAATGATGATTTCTGCAATTGTACAGATTTAGCTTGTAATTCAAGTCATATCTTTCTTCAGGTGTCTTGTCTAAAGTTGCACTTTTGGATGGTGGTAACATTAATAATTGATTCTTTCTCAGTGTTCTGAACAGAAATATGTCCTCTTTATTTATTCTATCACGTTCTTCATCATTCCAATTATCATAAAATCCATCAATTATTACATTTGGATCAGTGTGTTTCACTTCTTGGTCCAAACTTTCAACTTTTTCCTTATATTTGATTGGAGCATAACTAGAACTGACACCTAATGCTGTTATATCAATAAACATTCCAGTCTGAACATCAATAAATCTTGCATCAATATTATTTAATCCATTTCCCTTACTTCTATGAGTCAGTGAATCAGTAACATCCAACAGATATGCCTTTCGTGGCCCATTAAAGGCATCATCTAAATTTTCTAAAATTAATGAATTGTTAAATCTTTTAGCCAATTTAGCCATTTCTCTATAAGGAATTTGAATATCAATGTCATCATCATAAGGGAATAGCATTCCATTGAAACCATGTGCGAGCAAGCCACCATGGGCTAGCCAGGAGATAATGCCTTCACTTAAGGTGAACTGAAACCAAGTTTTTAAGAGTCGTTCAAGTATATCTCTTCTAGTTCTAGGATCCAAACCTGACTCACCAGTGAAGAATCTCCAATCCAAATGACCATATTTTAGCCCGTTATCATTTGTCAACAGGGGTTCCGAGAAATGCTTTACAAGGATAGCATCCTTCTTTTGAAGCGATGATTCTAATGATAAACGGAAATTCTGCTTGCTTTTCGAATCTGTTAATTTCAAGTCAACATTATCTTTCAGATAAGAAGGAGCATCAAAAAGGAACATTGTATGTTCTAATGGTATAGTTACAACTTTATTCAGATCAAGCTTAGATAATGAGCTCACATGGTCCAACATATTGATGAGGTTCTTGTAATAGTTAGCAACACCAACAGATCCATCAGTCTTCAGAAAATCCTCATATAACCCAGAACGGAATATTTTCATCATGGACTTATCTTTAAGATCATCATTAGGACGAATGGGCACTTGTAAGTTTCTTCCTTCACCTAAAAGTATTACAAGGTTATTTGGGTTTGGCGCTTCAGTGTGGAGGTAGGAAGCAACTTGAAAATGGTTCATCATTTTACCTGTTTTGAATAGGTTTCTTGTGATTCTGAACCCAGGTTGATAAGGACCAAGATCTGATTGGCAGTAATAAGAACATCTTTTACTTCTACTTCTCTGTGCTTGTGCTCTGTGCCTTGCAAACGGGAGCTTCTTCTTTGATTTGAATGAATCTTCTAAAGTTCCAAGGTTATTCTTATTAAGAGTAACATGACATGCAAATTGACAGTCAAATTTCTCAGATTTTGGTTGATTAATGAAATCGTTTAAAACGGTGATATTAACCCAGTCAGACCAATGAAATGGTATTTCTTGCGAATTGCCGACTGGCTGGCCATCAGAGCCAAATTCAATATTTTTGGTGAGATAGCGTAAGTACACTGATAGAGTGACATCAAAGTCAAAGTTATGAGTGGCCGTCGATGGATTGATTATATGTAAAGGTGAATTATCAAAAGATATTATTAAGTTCTGGTCTTGTGGGTTGTGGTTCAACATCAATAACAGTGCTAGAAGGGGCAGAAGAGTCAGTACGAGCAGTCGATACTTTCTCTTCGCCATCATTGTGTCAGTAGACCCTATGTTTGAATTGTTCTGGCAAAGTAGGTGTGCTTTCGAAGTTGGTGTTCTGGGATTGGCCCTATAGGTCTTACTGGTTCCCAATCACGTGACTAAGATGGAGGCTAGTTTTGAGACATTGCTTAGACTGGTGTCTCTTCAGGGCGGGGGTTCAAGATTGTTCAAGGGAAGGGCCAGTGAGTGACATCTATATCTTTCTTTGGAACCTTTGAGGTCAGACATTTCCTCAGCTTAAAGAAGTTTATTTAAAGCTTTGAAAGTTGGGCCAACTGTTGAAAAAAAATTAACAAATGAAAAAAGCGATTATTGAATGTGTTCTCTGTAATCGATTGAGATGGTGAAGGCTATAATTCTCGATATCGAAGGAACCGTTGCTCCAATATCGTTTGTGAAAGATGAATTATTCCCGTTCTTCCTGCAAAACTTCAAATCTTACATTTCTTCCTTGTCATATCCAATAACACCATCAGACCCATTATCAACAGTATTATCCCAATTCCCATCAGATAAGACTCAATCCTTCAACTTGTTATCAAATCACATAGAATATCTTGTTGCAAGTGACATCAAAGACTCAACACTCAAGTCCTTTCAAGGGGTGGTTTGGCAGAAAGGTTACGATTCAGGGTTGATCAAAGCTCCAATTTACAATGATTTTATCACAAAATTGGGTGATTGGAAGTCTCAAGGGTTGAAAATATACATATACTCAAGTGGTAGTATCAAAGCTCAGAAGCTTCTATTCAATTATGTTGATGACAACAGTGGTAATACTATAGATATAAATCCAAAATTGGATGGTTACTTTGACATAACAACGTCTGGTTATAAACAGGAATCTTCAAGTTATGCCAATATCTTAAAAGATATCGGCTTGAAAGGAGAAGATGTGGTTTTCTTGAGCGATAATTACTTGGAAGTCAAAGCTTCAATCGAACAAGGAATCGATGGTATTATTGTCATACGTCCGGGAAACGCCCCATTAAGTGATGAAACTAAAAGTGCTTATAAAACTGTGACTAACTTCAACCAATTGGATCTATGAAACCTGGTATAATTAATTCAAAAAAACACAAGACTCAAATAGTTTAAAACACAGTAGAATTTAAATTAATATTAAATACAAAACCTTTATTGGTCAGCATGGTCATTAAACAAGATATTGGCAGCGTATTCTTCATTCTTGTCACAAGCAAAATAGATTTGTATAACAAGATCTCTTTCAAAACCTAGTTCAATCAATCTATTTATAGCATCTTGATCTTGTTGTGTGATTGGGATTTGGGTAGTTCCTGGTGCAACAGCACCTTCCTCACCATTACCTTCAACCTCACCAAAAACGTCACCAGAGTCAGCATCAATACCACCTTCAAGACCACTTCCACCAAGTTCATTCATTAGCATTCCAACAAACCCTTCTGGATCTTGTTGGATAAGTTCACTCAGTTGTGGATGTTGTTGAATTAATTGCTCTAATATAGGCTCCAACATCTCTGGGTTGTTTCTGACAACATCACGAATACGGTCTAATCCCGCACCTTGTAGACCTAAACCAGGATCACTGGAAACTGAGTCACCAGCACTGGCTGCCTGAGCAAAAAGATCCTGGTTGGCATCTTCACCTTCTTCGATAATGTGATCCTCTGCTGGGTTCTGTTGCTCTGTCGCACCAGTGGTCTGGTCATCACCTTCAGTAGCAGCAACTGGTGGCTCTGGAGCTGCAACGGCTGGAAGACCGTTCAATAAGTATTCAACAGCACGGTCTGGGTTGTTGAAAGCAGCTTTCAAAGCCCTTTCAACTTCAGGACGGTCAAATCCCATACCAATGATGTTTTGGATTGCTGATTCTCTTGTAGAGCCTGTTGCGAAGGTGGACTCATTGAAATCACCCGATTCCTCAGATGAAGATGGCACTGGAGTGCTTGATGAAACAACTGGAGCTTGTTCTGGAGCTGGAGCTGCTTGCTCTTGCGGTTGTTCTGTATTTGTTGATGGAGTTGCAACAGTGGTTGTGGAAGGAGTTTGAGCTTGAGCTTGAACTGGGGCTGGAGATGCTGGTTTCTTAACAGCCTTCTAAAATGAATGATGTTAGTCTTAGTCTTTGAACCTAGGTAAAAAATAACTTACTGAAATCATGAAAATGACTTGGTCATCTGGTTTAATTGAAGCACTTTCAATAGTTTTATCATCCTGAAGAACCTTACCTAAAAAAATACCCCAAAGATTAGTACCAATATAATCGAAAAAATTTCATAGATATAAATAAGACTTACCAGAATAAACAAACTTCAATTGTTTAGCATCAATTCCCTTGATTTCTGCTAATTTGGCTTTAGCTGAAAGGATCTATAATAAGTATAAAATGTTAGATCATCACGTTAAATTATGTTATAAATAACGTAAAAATTGAGAACATACGGTATCTTGGGGATCCAACTCGATTGGAATCTTCTCCTTCTTGAAATCTTTGAAGATGACTTGCATTTGTTGTCTATTTGACTTTTCTCTTAACACTTCAACAACATCGTCAAGTGGCGAAAAAAAAACTCCATAAAAAAGCACGAAAACACCAAAATTTCTCAGCCTTATAGATGGAACTCCCAATAAAAATCAATGCACAGGCGCCCGTTGAAGTATAGAACACTAGGACAGCCAACAAATAGCGGTGGTGTTGATGATTCAAACGAGCAGGGAGCTGTCAGAGGTCCAAACTCTGCTCTAACGGCTTTTCTAAGACAGCAGGGCATTAATGCTAATGAGATCAGAGAACGACATCTTCGAAGACAGAATGGCGAAGAAGAGGAGGAGGAGGAACGGCCAACAGAAGACCAAGAGAGACTTGCGCCTATTGAAGGTGATGAATCAGAAGTAGATGAGGAAGAACAGTTAATACGGCAAGCTGCCAGACAGAAAAGAGGCTTGGATGACATAGACTCTGATGAGGAGGAGGTGGAAACCAGGCAAAAGGTTGTTGGAGAAGATGAGGAATGCGTAGTATGTGCTACTAAATTTGTGATAAGTGTCTACTCTAAATCAAACGAACAGGGGTATCTATGCCCAACTTGTTCTAATAGACAAATCGAGAAAGAACGCTCCATTAAAAAGAATCAGCTTCTCTCAAGAAAGAGAAGACAGAGGTTAGCCATGGCCTTATTAGACAGACAAGAAGTTAGATTACCCTCGCTACAGGATTATTCTATTAGAAAGATTTCAAAGATGATAGAGTATGTTGATCAATTTGGTGATATTGGTGCTTCAAACTTGAAAAAAATTGCTAAAATCTTATCAAGGAATAGATCACTGGACGACAAGACCTTGCAGCTGTTCCTAGAGAATGGTGTTAATCTGGAGAAGCTAGAATTTTGGGATTGTTCCAATATTACCTCAAAATCATATGATAAAATCGGTTCATTCTGCCCTAATGTTAAATCATTAACATTACTGATGTGTGGAAGGTTGCATAATGATAACTTAAATTACTACTCAACAAATCTACCGAACCTTACTAGTATTGAGCTTGATGGTCCTTTCTTGATCAACACTGCAACTTGGAAGAACTTTTTCTTGAATAAAAAATCTTCTGCTTTGACAAAATTTAAAATATCAAACACACATAGATTAGATGATGAAACGTTTCAGATATTCTGCGAGACATTGGGTAGTTCCATAACTGATTTGAAATTGTCTAGATTAGATGGAATTAAAACTAAGAACTCATATGATTTAATGCCTATTTATTTCACCAATCTTAAAAACTTGGAAATATCATATCCTCACCATGAGGATTTGGTTGACGATTCTTTGCTGATAAACCTCACAAGTATTAATGGAGATACGTTAACAAGTTTGAATTTAGATGGTTGTTCCGGTTTGACTGATGAGTTTTTAATCAATGGATTACATGCATTTTGTTCTAACCTGAGAAGTTTGTCATTGAACTTTTTAGATCAAATAACAAATGAAGGTTTTGTCGGATTATTCCATGGTTGGAATGATAATTTTGGTCTTAATGAAATTTATATCAAGAAATGCTTTCAATTAGCAGATGAGGCAATGATAGAAATGCTGTTACATTCAAACTCGTCCTTGGTCGAGCTTTCGTTAAACTCTATTAAAGATCTCACTATCCAGACGTTCCAGATCATGAAATGCCCAAACTTGACTTATCTTGATGTTGGGTTTGTCAGATGCGTTGACGACGAATTGTTAAAGATCATTGGTGATAATAATCTGCAATTGAAAATTATGGATTGTTATGGGAATAACAGATGTACTTCAAAGGCCCAATTCAGGGAAGGATTAACGGTCATAGGAAGACAAAGTGATACAGTTTAAAATATAAAACGATAATAAGCATTACTTCGATTAAAAGGTTCAATATATTTACCGCAAGATTATGCAAACCAAGTTTGAATTGTTGGTTGGAATTCAGTAGAATAGCTTTGTAGTAAAGCAATAGCGTCATTCTGGGGGATCTGACCTAGTAGCTTCTTTGTAGAAACGACAACAGTTTCAGCAGTTTTGCCAGCAACAGCTTTGAATACCAATGCTTGGATCACAGAATCCACAACAATCTGAACGTTGGATGCAATAGCTGGATGGGTGTTGTCTATGAGTTGTGCTAAGAATCTGTAAGCGTACGGAGCAGCTTCAGAGTCATGTGTGATAGGTAAGGTCTTGATCCAACTCTCAACAACATCGTTGAAATTTGGAATTCTGTCACCCAACGAATGCAAAATTTTTGCAATAGCTGCAGATGCATTCTCAGTAGCAGAAACATTTTCAGTGGTTCTGGCCTCTGGGATGTGTGTAATCTTAAAAAGAGGTTCTAGAGCAGCAAGTACAAAGTCACCGTATGCACTGCTGGCGTGCTGTGCAGCAACTCCAACAGCATATGCACCAGCTTGACGAATGTTAGAAGAAGGGTGGGAAAGAGATTCACCAATCTGGTTGAGGAACAGCTCTTGAAATACAGTGGATTGCTCACCAGTGTATTCAATAATATCAGCAGCAACACAAAGACCAAATAGTTTAGCTGTCACGTTCTCGTCATTGATGAAAGCGGCGACAGTTGGGATCAAAGCTTGGAAAGGCTGTAGGAAGTTTGCCCTTGTGGATTTGAAGACAGTAGTAATTACTTTGTTGATCTCATCACTTAGTTCTTCATCAGTGTAATCATTGTCTTCTTCATCAAGCTCTTCATTGTATTCATCATCTTGGCCTTCACGATCTTTCAAACGTTCATAGAGATCATCTAAATTACCCTTAACTTTAGAGGCAAATAGATCTAATTGGGTTGGTGAAAGAGCATTTTCTCCAATAACATTAATACAGTCTGCTAAAGCATTGTAATAAATAAACAGCAAATCAATGGCTGGTTCATTACCAATAGATTTGATCAATTTGTCAGCAATTAGTTGCCATAGCTCCAATGTCTGAGTTGATTGAACACCATTAGCAGCTTTACTGGTTAATAGAAGTGGAGATAAAGAGCTGGCAGCAGCCCTACGAACATCATCGTGTAAGTAGAAATCAAGGGCTGGAAAAACAACACTTACAACAATGTCTTTGGTATAATGGAAGAAATCACCTTTTAAGATATCAGCATAACCACTAATCAAGTCAATAGCAGCAGCTTTATCATCCAACAGAGCAGTATGAACAGCAATATGTTTACCAGAGAGCTGAATGACATCCCAATCTTCATTTTGATTGAACTCTTCAGCTTCTTCTTCTTCCAACAAACTGATGTCTTGTGTGGCTCTGGCAGCTTCCAAAACTGGTGGTAAAACACTTGGTAATAATGGCAAGAACTGCTTACCAATGACACGAGCAATTCTACTCCAACCTTGTTCCAAGTAAGGTTTAATCGGGTCATCCTCTTTTAAGTCAGTTTGTTGAATAGCAGCAAATAGCTGAATTAATTCACCGCTATGTGGGGCAAATTTCTCAGCACCAACAGCAGAAGCAATTAAAGTTGAACATTCAATACATTTAGCTTTTAGCAATCTGTTTTCGTCACCCAAATCACTTTGCAAAACACCAATCAGCAAAGGCATCAAAGTGTCATAGTACTTGATAAATTTATGTTCTGCTGCATCAGCAACAATAGCAATTGTAGTCAAGACTTGTTCTTGAACATAACGTTTTGGGCTTCTTAATAATTCCAATAAGTTTGATAACAAATCATCCAGATATGGTTCTAAAACTTCTTTGGTAGCATTCTCAGAGAAGTTAACTAAAGCAGCAGCAGCATGTGCTTGAACTCTTGGAACTGATTGATTAGTCAATTTAGATACCAAAGCTGGAATGATCCGATCACCTGAAGTTCTTTGGATATCATCAGCAAAGTCAGTAGAAATCTGACCTAGTGCATTACAAGTAGCATATTGAACTCTGGCATTTGAGTCATTCAAAGCTGGCAAGATCAAATCCAAGATTTTGGATGTTTCACCAATCAAAAAGTCTCTACAACCTTCAGCAGCAGAAGACAAAGCCATCAAAGCAGCTTGACGTTCTCTCCAATTTTCAGAATTTAGCATTGGTGGAATCAGTTGGAACAATGGAGCAGCAAGGAACTCACCACCTAGTTTTAAAGACACACGATCCAAAGCTTGACGTCCAGAATCATATTCAATCTCCTCTTCATCATCTTCGCTATTATCAGAGTTGTTCCATTCAGCAGCATCATCATCGTCAATGCAAACTTCAGTCATCAAACTTAGCGTTATAACAACAATAGCTTGGGTATATTCCGGAGTTTGCTTACACATTTTTGGACTGGATTCACTGAAAGCAGTCAGTAATTCAAGGGCGGACAATCTGGCAGATGAGTCTAAGTCATTGTTTTTCGAAACAGCTGAACAAAATTCAATGATTGTACCAAACATATTTTTGAATAACTTTGGGGCGATATCAACTAAATCAATCAAAGCCTCAAGAACTGAGGCTAGAGATGTATCATTACCATTTTGTAATAATCTAGGTAGACCATTCAATAAGTTTGGTAAAAGGGATTCAACTTTTTGCCATGCTTTCTTTGGAAGAATTTGAAAAAAACCAACAAATGCATTACAAGCTGCGATGAGAACATCATCATCTTCGTCGTTAAATCCGGCGTTGTAGACTGGTAACACTTCGTCAATATATTTGATGTGGATGAGGGTTGGATTGGCAGCGAAAATTCTGAATGAAGATTCTCTAAAGTTGGCATTTGGGTTCTTAGTGGCTTCCAGTAAAGTTGGCAATAATTCATTCCAATCTCCTGGAACATCATCTTTGGCAATTTCTGCAATTGCATCAGCCAATTTGTGTCTAACACCATTCTGTTGTGGAGAAATAAAACCTTTCAACAAAAGGGCACGGATTTGGTTCAAGGCTTCACGATTGATGGTTGAGATAGTTCTCTCAACAACTGATTGTGATCCTTGTGGAGATCTGATGGCAATACGTCTGAATAGAACAGAAGCAAATGATCTTGCTTGATCAGATTCACCACCAGTTGCTTGTTCTGCCAAAAAAACCAACAAAACATCAACACGTTCTTTATTAGTCCAAACCTTATAAAGCTCAGCTTCTGAAGCAGAGCGAGTGGAGTTGTCAGCGGAAGAAAGACCACCTAGCAACTGAAGCAAAACATTAGTGATATCTGGAGTCAAGGAAGACATCTTTTTATAGGTTTAGGGATTTGGAATCTCCTAGGTCTATTGATTAGTAAATGTACATGAGTTGAGAAGAATACAGTTTCAAACTGATCTGAGCTGCGAATCAGAAAACACTCAAGAGGAGGTTAAACGCGCCAGTCTCATTTGGAACGGCTCTTATGATTTTTGGGAAACAAACACGCACTAATGAGGAGGCCTTCTAAGAGTTCAAAAGAAGAATTAAAAAATACAAAAAGGCTCAATCAAAGAAATGTGGATTGCCAGTGACAGTTAACTCTTCTAGTCAACCAAAATCGAATCAAAACTTCACTTGAATGATTGAGTTTTGTGAGAAAGCCCAATTTTTTTTTTTTGAAATTTTTTTGATGAAAGATTATTACGTAATGATCTCGAATATTTCCAATTTTGGACACAATAAAAGTACAATAGAGAATGCTCAGAGGTATCATTTTACAATGAGCAATGGATCCGCGCCATTAGATAAGAAGTATAAACATGAACACATGCTTTCAGTAGAGACTCCCTGACTGATCCTCATTCATAATGAGAACTGATACTTATTGTCCAGTTTGTTCTTGAATCCCTTAAAGTATAATTATCTTACCCATAATCTTGTCCCTTTACACCAGCTAAATCCCAAAATGACACCAATACATACAACAGCTAGTGTCCCACCAACTATATTAGAAGAGTTATTCTGACTGATAACCTTACATTTGTTTAAAAATTCCCAAAATTTGGCCAGATTGCTTGATCCTGTGGCCTTTGATTTATCGCGAACAACCAATTCAATCACTGAATTATCCCTCTGGCCAGATGATTTAATAGCCTCTATCAAATCCGATTCATCTGCTATGAAAACCAAATCATTTTCTTCGTCATAATAAAATAAATCATAACATTTCGTGTTAAAATCATCAACCTTCATGTTGAGTTCATGTTTTAAAAGTTCTAGCAATTTTATGTCATCATAAATGGAGGCTTCATCACTAACAATCATTTTGATTTTATGAGTTTCCTCTGAATTGAAGTTAACTTTAAAAATAATAGACTTTTGCCTCATATAAAAGCTGGTTCTTGTCAGTGCCTCTGCCGAGACCACTCTTTTAAATCTTGGTGAACGAACAAAGTTCGACCTTGAGTCTATGTCACTTAAAGCTCTCTTATCATTTGGCGCATTGTGCCTCAAGTTAGTAAGGCTCGTTTGGGTTTGTGAACTTCTGTGGCTTGAAATGTTTGGGGTTTGCGATCGAGAGTGCGCAGGTGACTTACTCGCAACACTAAATTCCAAGCTATGCATATCATCAAATGATTTTTCCAAAGAGTTCCAAAACATATCCCATACAGGAGTTCTGTCATCTCCCAGACGATTCGTAACTTCTTTCAAAGTTGTTGAGCCGAAAGAGCTTTGATCCAAGCTCTCACTCTGAGATAATTGATGAAGAGCAGCATATGTTAGCTTCAACACACTAACTACACTGATTATTTCATTGGTTTTAAAATCCATAACAGGTAGATTTAGATAATGGCCTTGGTACATTTGTCTAAGCGCTGCCCCAATATTCATATCACTTTTGGCAAACTCAGGACTTGTAGTTAAAACCCTAGCTACAGTACAGCTTCTCGGATCAAGTCCTCGAGCCAATACTCTGTAGCATATATCTTTGGATGTAAAAATTCCAATGACTTTTCTTGAAGAGCTGGTTCGATCACGCACTAAAAGTGCAGTCGTTTGATTCGTAATCATATTTTCAGCAGCACTCAAAATACTATCAGAAGAATCAATGAAAGAAGGGTTACCAGATTTTTCAAGTACACTCTCCAATGTTGGCACTTCAATCACGCCGCTCAGTCTTTTCACATCGTTCACTATTCTCTGAGCTTCCAAGCTGTGTATATGTTCGTAGTCATAAGCAACATCGCTCAATACCTCTTTCAACTTTAACGCAGTAGAGTTAATTCTTTCAATTCTCAGCATTGCCTGGTGGAAACACCTAGTGATATCCAATACTCCTTTTATTGATCCATGATCATCTAATAATGGAAGATGTCTAACACCTCTTTCCACCATGGTTTCCAAAGCTTCCGTGATTGGAGTATCCATGTGTAAACAGAGTGGGGTAGTTGTCATTATATCCTTGACCTTTGTAGTCTGTGGATTGAGGGAATGACCAATAACTCGGAAAGTCAGGTCTTTTGCTGTGAACAGTCCGATGAGCATACCATATTCATCATTCACAAGTACACAGTGAACTCTATGGTTTGCCATCGAAATAGATGCACTTTGAACGTCATCATCCGGACTACAGAAATGTGGTTCATCAGGCTTCAAGCTATAAATTGTGATCTTTTTCTTGTCCGTCATCTGTTTTCATTCAAGTTATTCTTTTAGTGAAGTGGCAACAGAGAAATAAAAGAACACAACTAGCTTATTTGATTGTATTCTGCACAAGAATATCACCTTTGATGATTGAGAATGCTTTATTGTGAGCAGAAAAATAAAGATCTATGATTAAGAAATAGAAAAGGGAATCAGTATCTTTACAGCACTTTTTCCTGAAAGTAATGCCTTCTTTGCTCTTTGTTTTGTTCTGTTTTGTTTTTTGTTTGACACCTTTTTTGAGCCGCGACTGTCTAGGTTACGTAACTATTATATAATTATTATTATTAAAGCATTATTTTCTAAGGCAGTCTAACCTACTTTGAAAGCTCAGCGAAATCCTGTTCATCAATGTTAGATCTTAGGCACATTTCACTGAATATTCCACCATTAGTGAACAGGTTAAATGGAGTGTCAAATTCCTTGACCTCACCTTTATCCAGAACCAAAATCTTATCGTAATTCAAGATTGTTTTCAACCTATGAGCAATACACAGTATAGTACAATGGCCAAACTCATTGGCAATAGTGGATTGGATCATAGCATCTGTCTCATAATCAACACTGGAAGTAGCTTCGTCTAAGATCAGAATTTTGGAATTACGAACCAGAGCTCTAGCTAAAGCCAATAGTTGACGTTCACCCAATGAAAAGTTTGCACCATCATCTTCAACCAGTTGATCAAGATGAAACTTATGGAAAGATTTCAAGTTGTCAGACTCGGAATTGAACTCACTGATACCAACATCGCCTTCTTGAACCAGACCACTTCTTCTCAATGCACTCCATAGTTCTTGATCAGAAGCATTATCAAATGGATCTAAATTATTTCTAATTGTACCGTGGAACAACACAGGATCTTGCGGAATAATTGATAGTTTTGATCTTAGATCAGTCAAACCAATTTCAGAGATATTGACATCATCAATGGTGACATTACCGGTAGCTAGTTCACTGACTCTGAATAGAGCATTCATGATCGTACTCTTACCAGCCCCAGTTCTACCACAGATACCAATCTTTTCACCAGCTTTCACGTTAAAAGAAACGTTTTTTAAAACTAAAGGTAGACCTTCTCTATAACTTAGACTAACATTATCAAAATTAATAGCACCAGCAACAGGCCATTCCTCGTTTGGAGTTTTACCATCTATATGGTATGCTGCTTCTTGTGGAAGATCTCTAGCATATTCAAACAATCTTTCAACGGAATTGAAATCATTTTCAACCTGTGTCATTGATCTTAAAGTCAAAGAGACAATACTTGCAACCTGAATGATATAAGAAACTAGCAAACCGGAAGAGGAGCCACTTAAATTGAAAACCCCACAAACACAGAATAGACTGATAAGTAAAGTGATAGAGGCACTGACAATATCTAATCTAAGAGATAACCATCTTTGATTGGCAAAGGTTAAGAAAGCTGCAGAATTCATGTTGTCAATGAGCTCTTCATACTTGTTCAAGAATCTAGTTTGAGATCCATATGACTTGATGACTTTCATACCATTCAAAGATTCGTTGAAATGACTGAACACAAATGATCTCCTGTTAGCTTCTAATCTCTTGATATCCAAAGAAGAAGATTGATAGTATGATGAGATGAGGTAGAAAAAGTAAAGCGATATAGGGATGGCAATAAAGAACCAAGGAATATAAATACCACACAGAATCAAAACGGAACCAACTAAAGAAACAGAAGTTAAGAATAATCTCGATTGCTCAATCAAATCAGTATCCACCACATCAAAATCTTTAGTAAATCTATTCAAGATTCTCCCAATAGGTGTTATATCCATGAACCACATTGGAGTCTTCAGTAACCTATTTGAACTCAGGTTGAACAATTTCAAGCCAGCTTTGTTATTGACAGAAGCCAGTGAAATGTATAAAATGAAATAAGACGCAGTAGCAAGGCAGACAAATAGAGAATATAGCCCCGCATATACATGAGAACTATATCCAAACTTGTCTGAAAGCCAAAAACTTAACCAAACAGCATGAAAGCATTGAAGGAAACCATTTACTATTAAACCAATGATGAATAATGGAACAACAACCCATTTAGGAAGTCCACTTCCCAAAGACAAGTAACTTGCGTAAATTTCTAATGGGATGGATTTAGTTCCTCTAGCTTCTGTAGAACCAGACGCTTGTTCTTTCTGCTCCTTTTGCTCTTCTTCTTTAGCACTTTTAATCCTAGAAATTTGTGATTTTTGGCGATCAAGTTCTTCCTTCTCAGTTTCTTCCTGCTCTTGTTCCTCTTTTTCTTCAGTAGATTCTTTATTATATTCCATCAACGTAGCAAAACTCTTACTATGAGCGGTCAATTCATCTTTTGTTCCAACTTCAATATTACCAGAACCATCTAAAGCAACGACTCTGTCAGCAGCACCAACTAGTGACAATTGATGTGTGGCAAGAATTCTAGTCTTATTTTTTAGTAATCCCGTTATACATTCATTCATAATATGTTTCCCGACTCTAGCATCAACTGCACTTAAAACATCATCCAATAAGATAATATCTCTCCCAGCGTAAACCGCTCTAGCTAAATTGATTCTAGCCTTTTGACCACCTGAAAGAGTGATACCACGCTCACCAACTTCTGTGCTGTCACCCCCAGGGAGGACTTTGAAATCAACATCTAAAGCGCATGCATTCACGACAGAATCATATTTTTCTCTATCATAAGCTGAGCCAAAGATAATATTTTCTTTGATAGTGGCATTCTGCACCCATGGGTAAGAGCAGAAAGTTAGAGAACCATATGTTTTCAAGCTACCTTTTTCTTTTCTCATCGAACCTTCAATTGCATTGAGTAATGATGTTTTACCGGTACCAATTGAACCGGTTACGATGATGAATTCGCCTCTCTTTATGGTTAGGTTTATATCAACCAACCCAGGGAAGCTCAAATCTTTTCCATCTTCGATATGTTCTTTTACAATCATTTGATTTTTGGCTTGTTTAGTCTCTTCAACTTCCCATTGGAATGAAGCATTCTTTATCTCAATTGCATTTTCTGAATCTTCTAATTCAAACTTTTCAACTAAATCTTCACCATCTTCAGCTTGTAAAAATTTGGCCACCCTTTCCAAGGCAATTAAAGCATCCATAGCAGAGGATGAGGCAATTGGTAATAAGTTCAAAGGAAATCTCAGAGCATTGAACAAAGTTATTGAAGAAAAGATGTTGTAAGCTTTGAATGATGATGAGGTATAAAAGATGGTCAAGAATGAGAATAAGGTGGCAATATAAGTAATTGAAGAAATCAATGCGTTCATATAAGACTTCCATAGCTGCATTTTCAAGATGAACTCCTTTTCATGAGTTCTGAACTTCTCCACATTATCATAATAAGGAGTTTCCCAACAATAAAATTTGATCATTTTTAGATTATTAACAATCTCATTAATTGCGCGGACTCTTTTATCTATGAATACAAGTGACATTCTACGCCATGCCTTTAGCTTTAGATTGACAAAAAACACAAAACCTAATGTTAAGAGCACACATAACACACCCAACAATGCAGCTGGACCAATCATGACACAAACAATAATAATACCCACACTGAACCCAATTGGGAATGACCATAAGAAATGGAATGTACCAACAGCGAAGTCGATTCTTGACAAATCGGCCATCACTATACTATTAATTTTACCATTTGGAAATTCAAATCTAGCCTTTGAACTTATAGTGAAAGCTTTTTTGTATATCACGTTTGTCAGAACTGCTTTAACTTGAGCACCTGTCAACATTGAGCCATGGAAGAAGTTTCCGACACATAAAGTGTTTGATAAAAGCATAAGGGCTAGTCCTATAGAGTACCCAATAGCATCTCCGAGGGACTTATTTCCAGGCATGTTTCTTTGTTGGATATATCTTACTAAAGATCTCACAAGCAAAGGCATTAAAATTTGAATCAAATCAGAAGTAACTTTGCAAATCCCACCTTGAATCCAAAATCTATATTTGAAGGTATCATTTAGAGCTTTTACTAGAATCCATTTGTCATACTTTGGATTTTCTGGATGTTTAATTTTCCATGCTTCAGCACGTTTTGCCAGATTTTCTTCAAATCTTTTTGTAAATACTGTTACTGAGAGATCACCTTGCACCGGATATAAATCCTCATCTTCGATTCTTCTTAGGTAACCTTTCTTGATGATTGGTGCGACCCATGTGAATGTAAGAATGGAAAAAATATTTGCTGTAAGAAGAGGGTATGGTCTTGTCTCTTGAACAATCGGGTGTGGCTTGCTACCAACCAGAAGCTTTATCACAGGATTTGTTTTCTTAAGTTGGATCTTCTGTTGCAATTTGTCATAATCAAAAGAGTCTATATCAGTGGAATTAGCAGGTAACTTGTCACTGTGTAAAGAGGTATCTGAGAGCTCTGTTGTCTCCTTTTTGAGCTTCAGCCAACTCATAGCAAAAGCGATACTTCTATATCTGAGTCTTTGACCAGGATGAGAAGTGATACTTGAAAAATGATGAGTCTTTTGTTCAAGTTTTTTTTTCAACCTGAGAGGCTAAAATAATTTCGAAGATGAGAAGACCCACTTTCCTAAAACAGACCCAAACCCGAAGTGGCTAAAGAGAAGACAGAGAACCAGTGAAAATAGTGATTTAGTCAATTTTCCAGGTCAAAAAAGGTTGAGCAGGTAAATGATCTCTGAAAGTTCTAGATGACTGTACAATCCATTCAACTACAATCACCTTGGTCAACCAATTCTCAGCCGTGACTTTCGATCTTCTGCCCCATCTTCTGCCATATCAATCCCTAATCTGGAAGTGTGGCAGGGAGTCTCGGCCGAGACTCCCCAAAATAAACCGAGAAGGCCCTGGTTCTGCCAAGGCCCAGCGGAACATTTAGCCGGAGATAGTGAGAGAGAGAGAAGGTGCGCTTACCTTACAAATATTAGTAGTGTCAGCATTAAAGCTCTATTATTCTATTGATGGCATACATCTTAAACAAAGTATGTCAAGACACCGGCTGGCAATTTACCACTAGCAGTCAATTCTTTAGCAGCAGTGTCCAAAGTAGCTTTAGCGGCAGAAGCATCGGTGACTTTAGCAGCAACATCAGCCAGTTGGATATCGTCGAAACTGTCAATCAAGAAACCGATATCAGCGTCAATAGCTTCAGCCTTGGAGGCATCACCAAAGTAATCAGCTTCTTTAGCAGAACCTCTGATAGTTCTTTTGTTTTTCTTCTTAGCAGATTTGGCAGCTTCTTTGGCTTTCTTGGAATCAGCTTTTTGAGAGGCAGCAGCTTCTTCAGCAGCTTTTTTAGCAGCAGCTTCTTCGGCTTCTTGTTTGGCCTTAGCTTCAGCTTCAGCTCTAGCACCGGCTTCTTTCTCCCATTTTTTACGTTCTTTTTCTTTCTTTTCGGCTTCTTTGTATAATTTAATACGAGGATCCTCAGATAAAGCTCTGTCAACTAATTCTAATAATCTAGCATTGTCTTCAGTTTTTCTCTTCTTTCTAGCAGCAACGTTCTTACGTTCAACATAACGTTTGTGATCTCTGTTGGAAGAATCATCAGGAACATCTTCATCCAAGAATTCAAAAGTTCTCCATGAATCAAATTTGTACCAAAAGTTGTAGAAAGCTTCAGTTTCACTTTTTGAAGTATTAATATCTCCTAAAGTTGGAACTGGTTGTTTTTTAGAAAATCTAGCTTCAGATTCGAAGAATGGACCCCAAGCTTCAAAGAAATCGTATTTAGATTTAGCTTCTGGGACAGCAACATTGGCATTTTCATCAACAGAATCGAATTGTTGACGTTTAGTAGGGTCTTTAAAGATTTCATGAGCTTTTTGAATGATTTTGAAGAAACCATCTTGGTCCAAACCACCTTTTTCACCTTTTTTATCTGGATGATGTTTCAAAACTTGTTTACGGTGAGCTCTTCTGATTTGATCATCAGTGGCTCTCCAACGTAGATGAGAAATACCCAAAACAGCGTACAAATCAGCAGTTTTCCAGTCTCTTGGATCATGAGCTAACAAGTCAGCATCTTGTTCTTCGTCACCTAAATCGGCATCAGCATTGGTTTCATCAACAACATTGACATTGTTTTCAGCTTCGATTTTCTCATATTCAGACCAGGTGTGGCCTCTTAAAGAACGAGTAGCATGAGCCAAGAAGTAGCGTCCAACTGGTTCAATTGGACGACGGACTGGAGCAGAGTACTTCGCAGAGACTTTGAAGGTTTCAGAACCAAAATCAGCAGGTAAAGATGGTAAAGCCATTTTTCAAGATAGTTTTATTTGAATTTTTTTAAGGCGAAAGTTTGTTTGGCTTTGAAAAGTTTTTTCTTTATTTTTAATAACAGAAGAAAAAGTTTTCCGCGAATTTGTAACAAAAACAGTCAAAATCTCACATTTCATTTTGAGGCTGGAAGGTTTCAGACGAGTTTACCATCAAAAATGTCATCTCAGAAGCAAGACTTGGGTCTTTTCAGTGATGGAAGCATTATTCCACAGAAACATATCGGTAATGAGCATTTATTTGGACTCATAACCCAGGTACAGGGAACTGCAGCTTCTTGGTTGGTGAATCTGCTCATCGAGAACTCATTGTATGGAACATGTGCTATAAACCACGACAAATCACAACATAAAGTGGGAAGATCTGATGTTATATTGATTTCATTCGTACAGAACTTTAGTTTTTATGAAAAAGATCTGAAAAAGAATGGTATTGAACTCTCAAATAATAAGAACTTTCATTTCATCGATCTATTCACTGATTTGTTCCAAAAAATATCCACTACTGAATCAATTACCAAATTACTTGACCAAGTGGTCGCTCAAGTCACAGAAATTCACAGTTACAATAAAGTGGTGTTTATTGAAGGGCTAGAGTTACTTTTATCAGCTACAAGTATTACTTCTATTGACTTATTGGGGCAAATTCACAAATTACAAAAACTCTCGTCATCTTTGTTCATCATTGCATCAACTGACAAGGAATTGATAGGAGTACATAATGGTAATATTAATTCTCCAGAATTCAAAACATTTGATTTTCTTGTGAGATTATTACATCGTTCAAACATTAACATCTCTTTAAGACCTTTGGATACAGGAAAAGCAAAAGACGTCACTGGTACTTTAACTATTTCTAGAGGAACTATCCCTTACAAATCTTTGCAAATAACTGAGAAGGAATATCTATTTCTCATCACAAAAGATCAAACTACAAAATTATTTTTCAGATAGAATAAGTTATTCATTTGTGTCTTCTTCTTCTGTTGTATAAATCATCCAAAGTGAACTCAACAGCACAACGGGTCCATAAGATTGGGAAAACTGGCCATACACTTCTTTCACCCACTAGAATCCAGTATGGAATGTTTTTGATACTTCTGTGAACATCAAAAACTCGGCCAAAGTCTTTAACTAATGTTCTCAGCTCTGGGACAATCGTTACTTCTGTGGCATTCTTTGGTGTTTTTTCATCGACAGCCATTCTTTTGACTAAACTGAATAAAACTCCTGCTCGATCCATCAAATCCACCCTGTGTTGTAATTCCAAACCGAATAGTCTCTGTATCATTCTCGTACTTTTCCAACCAGTTTTGTGTTTAATATCATTCACTAATAATGGGGCCAAGTAAGGTCTTGCCAGTGATACAATGAAATTATTCACATTGAAGAGTTCTGTGACCCTTGTGTATGGATTACCATGGTTTGGTAAGTCACTTGCTTTCTGAGGTGTTAAAAACACATAAGGATTAGACGTGTTATAGCTATACTTGACGACATCATTGTTTAAATCTTTTATATACAATGAGACGTTATCGGATAGAACACCTGTTCCAATTGAGGCATACACGGCTGACCATATCACAACATTAGGTGCTGTGACGTAGTTTAACAAAGATGGGATGGCTTTATCTGTTGGATGAACGATAATATTCAAAACTTTCTCCGTCTTCAGATGAGCTTCCTCGAATGTGATATTGCCAATCAAGTCCTTAACGTATTTCATAAATACTAAGATGTCTTGAGAATATCCCTTTGTTATCACATTCTCGATCATGGATCCATATCTTTCATCAACATCAGTAGTTAGTCTGTCAATATTAGATAAATGTTCAGGGAGAGATACCAAAGTACTAGCTAGCTCCTCGTTAGTCAATGTGCATATAAATGATGCAACAACTGCTCCAACAGCACTTCCAGATATAATTCTAGGCAACAATCCTTTGAAATATAACGACTTTACAACACCTAGATGGCACAATCCAAATAGAGAACCCCCTTGCAAGATTAGAGCAGTACTACCAAAAGCTTGTCTAGCATCGTGAAAGAAGTCCAGTTTTAATTGATTGGAAGTATGTCCATGACCATGTAGTTCAACTTCATTGATATAATGGAGACATTGTAAAACCTCAGTGGTATAATCTTCAATCAGTATTTTAGTCCCAGAATATGATCTATTGAAAAGCTCTCTATTTGCAATCCCTCCAAAATTTCTTAGGAATCCCCCAGTTCTGAAAAGTTTCAATAGTTGTGCAATATCTTCGTTTGCTCGAGCCTCCTTTAAAGCATTCAATCTCTCTGCAACTAGTCTATAATCGTATTTTGTGCTTGTGAAGTTGTGTCTCCAGATATCTGATCCAGTAAGTTTATCTAGGAAGAATGCATGAACTTGCCAATCTTGATAAGTTTCTGCTTTAAGTAATGATTGTTTGCGTGCATTCACAGGATTCTGTTTTCTCCATAACTCAACTGATTTCTATTTAATAATTGTTAGCTAAATTAAAGATATTCTAAATAAGATTAGATATTACCAGTTGACAATGGTTATTTGAGCGTTGATACTTACCCTTATCCAGAACGTACTAATGTCAAAGATGAAATCTATCACTATCCACAAAGTTGGTGGGATATGGTTCTATTTAGAAAGCTGTTAGAAAATACAGATTTTTTGGAAATTATTTAAAAATCAGAAACATACTAGCACAACTGATAATATACTTATAAAGAAAGATTTGGGGAGCTTCAGCATTTGACTATGTGATTATCTGATGAGTTCATGGTTTTGTGATAAAGGCAAGTGAGTAGAAATTCCGCGAATTCTAGGACGTACAGACCCAGGCTCTCCTTGAGACTAGTATCTTAGGGTCATTTGGGACTTCAGACTCCATTTGGGTCTCGGTCTTGAAGTGAGATTTCCGAAGTCTTAAGCAAATTAGCACTAACAATCCCATCACGTTTAGCAGAAGATTCAATATAAGCATTCTCAATGCTCACGCTAAGAAAATTCAAATATAGTCAGTTTCATACACTTCGACATTTTTCAGTGTCTCGAGTTAGATTGCTCAATCCGCTCCTTCCGATTGATGGCCTGCTAGACACGGAACTATCAGATAGTGACACAAGAAAGAAGGTGAAGAAGAACAAGACAAAAATCTTAATTCCTGCTAATGCTGACTCCTTTAAAACATCAGCTTCCCAAGAGAATGTTGGACAATTACGAAATCAAATTAATAATCAAAAAACTAACAATAATGGTAATAATACTAGTAACAGCAATAACAAGAACAGTGATAATAACAATAATACTAACGAAACTGAATATGAAGAGCAGCCCAAGTCAAGTCGGGAAAAATTCCAAGATTTTGCATTCAAATGTCTAGAGACATCAGGTATAACATTTGCCTCATTGTTTGTTCTTGGGGTAGCTGGAATAACATATCATAAGTTTTATGGTATACACGTTATAACAAAGATGAGTGCAGCTTTTGATAAAGGAGATGATGCATTTGAACTAACTATGCATAAGCGTACAACTCAAAGAGAAGGAGATTGGATAGAAAGACCTGAACAGGAACTTTTAGATCTCATCATTAATGGAACTTTGGTGGGAAGATATTTCCTTGTGTCTGGTGAAAAAGGTTGTGGTAAAAGCTCAATGATTTTAAATTCTATGAAAAAAATAGATAGCTTCAATTGTGCATTTATTGATGCTCATTCTGATCCTGAAATTTTCAGAATAAGGTTGGGCAAAGCTCTAGATTTTGCATATCATGAAGATTATATCGGTTCATTATTTTCCATTAGAGGTCCCAGAGATACCACTGCTCTTTTGGATATTGAGCGTGCCTTTAATAAACTGGAAAGTGTTGCAGTTAGAAGAATCAAGAAGTACGGTAGACCCTTAGTATTGGTCATTAACAACTCACATTTGATTAAAGATGATGATGAAGGTGCTAAATTAGTGGAGCTATTACAACAGAAGGCTGAAACTTTGAGTGGATCTGGGTTGGTCACAATAATATTCAATTCTGATGATTATTGGCTTTATGAAAGACTGAAAAAGTTAGGAACGAGGCTGGAAAACATTAATGTTCGTGATTTTGATAGAAATCAATCAGTCAAAGCACTATCGTTAGCTAGGAATCGTTATTTTAATGAGGTGACTGAGCCATCTGTTGCTAATCAAGTTTATGACCTGATTGGAGGAAGACCACAACATCTCTCTGAGGTTGCAAAACATCCTGATATGGTTAAAGCTTGCCATATTTTAATTGATCGAGAAAAGACATGGTTTTTAAATCAGTGTGGGCTTTTGGGTATGGGTATGGATGATGATGTTAATGAGAGTGGTAAGTTCTCTACATCTGCAATGCTCTTAATGAAACTATTTGTAGAGATGTACCATGATGAACAAAAGAAAACTGGAAATGGTTTGGCTACTGATGGAAAGAACAATCATAAGCTACCAGAACTACCGTTATGGCGAGCAAGACAGATCATGACCAGAAATGATTATATCCAACGGTACGACAATTTGAATATCTTTACGATTGATTCACAGAACTCATTTGTTCGTGCTGATTCAATTCCGATGATGAGAGGCTTTTTAGAGATTGCAGAGCAAGAAGGGTTTGATAAACTACTAGAAGAGACCTTAGATCGCGTTGCAGAGATTGAGTCATTGGGAAGAACAAGAGAACTCATAGCCAAAGATTTGGTATTAGGTGGACGCTACAAATTGAGAAAAAGTAATTTATTAAAAGATGAATATAGCGTTCAATTGGATCAACACCAAAGCTTAGATTATCAGAACTCAGATGATCCAATTAAACTTCAGCCAACAACACTCAGTGGAGGGAAAAAATTTTGGAAAAACAGGCTTACTAATGAAAGTTCTCAGAAGGATAAGTGAAACTATAGAGCATATAGAACCACTGGAACAGATAGAGCAGGCAAAAGTGGCAGAATAGGTGGAGCATCTAAGTCTATCCGGATATATTACTTCATGATTATATAATCAATGTTCCCCGGGGGCTTCGTAACCGTGATGTATCAAAAAATTTTATTTTGGCATATATAGAAAACTCATCGGAAACTGAAAAGTTCTAAAAGTCTAGTTGATTTAAACAATGGCGCCAAAATCCGTAAGTTTCTGGAGGTGTATGTTCTCATAAAGATTATATTAACAAATCATGAATAAAGAAAAAAGAACAAGTCTCTGTTGAGGAGGATCCAATACCAGTCAAGTTGATAAACACCACACTGTGCATACCAAGCACCATCATAAGTAGAGCCAATGCAAAAAATCTACAACAGGCAACTGCTATCTTGTACCAAGTTGCAAAAGCTGCTAGTATATATAATGTTGGTGAGATTGTCATAATGGATACTTTCAAGGAGATTGAAGAACCAGTTGATATAACAGAATCAGTAGATGGTTCCAAAAAAAAGATAAAATTTGATGATATTGAAACTAAAGAGAAGCAAGCTGAAAAGGTCAAAACCGAAGTCACTGAGGAAGTTATGACAATCGCCAGTATTCTTCAATACTTTGTAACTCCACCATATTTGACAAAATCCATCTTCAAACAAAAGTTCTTCAAGAACTTTCAATATGCTAAAGATTACCCTAAGCTTTCTACTTTGCCATTCATGAGTGAATCTGTGGAGTCCAAATATCGTGAAGGTCTTACTGTTCAAATGGGCAAAGTTTCTAAGCCAATCAACAAGAAGAAGACGCAGCCATTGAAAAATACAAAATATGTCAATATTGGATTCGATAAATACTTAGAATTACAAGGACAGCAAGTTCCAACTGGCGTGAGAGTAACTGTTGATACTGAATCTAAGAAGGTTGTTTCTCCATTGGTTGCTTATAAGGAACAAGTTGGTGCTCGCTCTTCTTATGGTTACCATGTCAGAATTGCAAAATCATTCACTTCAATTTTCACAGAATCAAGTTATCCAGATGGTTACTCACAGAGTATATGGATCAACAGTAGTGATTACTTTCACAATGGTAAGACAAAGTTAAAACCATTTGAATTAGACAGTACGAAGGAGGCAAATCTATTGCTTGTCGTTTCTAAATGGTCAGATATCGAGTATGCTTTCAAATTAGATGCGAAAAACTTGGAGGGTGTCGAAACTGCAAAGGAGTTCTTTGATGGTCAAATCGAGATACCCCATGGCACCAGAGTTGAGGATGGTGCACTTATTGCGCTGAGTAAGGTTTCTGTATAGACTTTAACTTTTTTTTATTCATTCGGTGGTTTTGTAGAGATGGCTTTAATCAAAATCGCGGTGTAATTTAAAAGTTGATAAATAATTGAAAGCACATCAAAGCCATTCCATTATCCATTCTATTGCTAATCAAAAATATAATAAATGTCATTGAAACTACGACACAAACCTCTTCCATTACTGAAACCTCGTGACACGCGACATCTTTATGCTGCTAATGAAAATGATAGAAAAACAGGAATTCTTCTATTGATTGGAACAACTACAATCTTTATAATATCCATCTTACTACTCACAAACAGTCTCAGACTACCCTCGTTTGACCCTCTCAATGATCTTCCTATAGTCAATTACTATTCCCATGCCGTCATGCTAATCCCAGTTGGTGCGTGGCTATGGTGCGTTGCTGCATGGACGGGATTGAAATTATTTAAGCATGCGAAGGGACAAGGTGCAACAGTATGACTCTATAATAATAGACAACATTACCCGATTCATAAGTGGGATTTGTTTTAGGACCCTACTGTGTCATTGTGCATTTCCTTTCTATAGAACTCTCTTGTCTTTGAGAAAAAGGCTATGACCTAATAACTGCCCTTGCACAACTAAATGAATATTTATCAATCAGGGTATCCAGATGTGCATCGTTAAGTACTGTCGTTGGAATATAATTGAATTTGTAGAATGCGTATAATGACCTAATCTTCTCAATTTTCATTGCGTATTGTACATTCCCTGATTGATCTCCGTTAATTAAGTCCTTGCTATATTTGATTGCTGTTTGACATAAACATATAAAAGTTGCGAAAATCCATCTCGCTCCACTATGCTCAGATTAAATTTATCATTTACAAATAAACATAAACTAAACATGGCTGTGACATTCTCTGATATATTTAAAATCATCTTTGGTAAGTTCCAGGTTCATTTGCATTTGGTTTTGTTCAAATCGTATCACTAACACTTTATAGCTGTGATATTCCCACCATTAGGTGTGTTCCTTGAAGTTGGTATTGGCTTCCCATTCTGGTTGAACATTGTGTTGACCATCTTAGGTTATATTCCTGGTATTATTCATGCGTTGTACATCATATTAACTCGATAAATGAATGTCCATAGAAAAGTTTGCTAATGAAATGAGTGTTTTTGCTGTTTGATACTTTACGATCGTTAACCAGTTGCCTATCACAAGAACAATAGGTCAACCGCAATTTATATTTTAATATCCTACGCATAATAGTAATAATAATTATTATTATTGAATTATTCATTCTTCTTTTCTGTATTAGATTTTGTGCCACTCTTCTCGGCTAGATAAAGTTCTTTTCTCTTAGCAATGACCTTGCTTAAACGTTCACTAGTTTCTATAGGTCCATACTTTCTAAAATCTTTAATATCTTTATTGATTTCAGTTGATTTTGTAGACAAATAAGTTTCGAAGTAATCCCCAATTTCCCCAAAGATCTCATAGTTCAACAAGTATTTTTCTGGATGTGCTACTAAATCATTAATTGTAGATTTGTTTTGAATATCAGAGTCAAAACCTTCACCTTTTCCCAAAACAATAACTGGTGTTTCTAATAGTTTGAACAAACCAGCTTTTGAAGCTTTGACAAGACCACCATATTTCTTAACTTGGTATTCTCTTAAATGATCTCTATACTCTTCTAAAGTTGCTTTTCTGGAACCGGTCCAACCAACACTGAGTAAGAGGTCTCTTTTAGCATCATCAAATTTATCACTTTTAATAAGTTTGTATGACTTGTAAGGATTTAAACTGTATGGGTTGACCAATCCAATCCATAGGACAATATAAATCGCAGCAATTTTAAACAAATGAATAACAAAAAATATGATTTGGGCAGTAATTGAAGCACTATTAGGGACAGTATCACGCAAAACGTCAGCAGCTAGCAAATGTTGATTGAAAGATGTTAATACAAAAGCTAATCCCTTAGACGCTTGATTGGTTAGACAGATACCTGGGGTTGGGCTGATAAAATCTGGCAAATCAGTATATAACCAAGCCAATAATAGACCTATGGTAGTATATTTGGCTCTAAAATCAGGTTGCCAAACAGGTAATATTAATTGACCAGGCCAGGCAAAATCACTAATCTTATCATCCAATTTAACTTCTTTAACGAAATTTTCAGCATTTTCAGAGAACAATAAACCAGCTGAATCGGTTAATAATCCAGGATCAATAGATACCCTGAAACCAGATGGACGCTGCTTGTAGAAGACGTTTGGTCTTAAACTCAGTTTTAAAGAGTCAAAGATTTTTAATAGAGATCCAAAGGTATCGTTAATGCCAACACTAAAACAATAATCTTTTTCAGGATCATCATTCATTCTGACATAGATTTCAAGACGAGCATCTTGGGCATCAATCACGTCTGCTGGGTCAGTGCTTTCAATTGACATTTCTTTTGGGGAGTTTTTGATAAAAAGAAGAAAGAGGTTGCTAAGGAAGTTCAAATCATTCAAAAAACCGGAGAAAATTTTGTGGGATTTGTTTTTTGGTTCCAAAAGGGAAAACCGACACTTTGAGCTCCGGCTTCCCCTCCAAAAAAATGCACATCAGCTAAGCACAATCAACTGGAGCGGACTAGTCTCGCCATTCGCCGCCGCCTGATCAGTACCATACTACCACCTGTTACCATTTTGATGCTAGCCAAAGCCATTCCATTACAATATATTGAATACACCAAATAAGACTCAACAGATAGCTAGATTAACGTTCGCCAGTTGTTTACCTTTTCACCACTTGCCATTCGCCATTCGCCTCCCAAACGACTCAAGTGATTCTTCAACACAAATATTCGGTTCCCTTTTCCAAAATAGTACGAGAATGTCTCAGCCCCACATTTCTCTACGCTTCAACACCAAAAGTCCGAAAACAGCAATAAACCGCCAGTTTGGATTTTCCGGAATATATCGCGAACTTGTTTGATGTATTAATAAAAAAAAATTGAAGCTTAAACTAACACTGTTTGCAGAGAAACAAGAGTTCAAGTATGGTTTTGGATACTGATATTTCTTTGTACCATCTAACGCTTCAGAAGCAATCCAACTCGATACGATCTATCGTCGGGAACTTTGGTGGGAAAAAGTCTCAAGAGATAATAACTGCTACTTCAAACACTTTGACTGTTTATAAAGCAGATACAAACACGGGAAAACTCAATCAAGTGCTATCACATAAAGTATTTGCTGTTATTAGATCGATATCAAATTTCAAGATTGCTGGCTCAGGGAAAGACTATGTCTCTTTGACTTCAGATTCCGGTAACTTGTCAATTTTGGAATTAGATCTGGAAAATAAAAAATTTAGTGCTCTGTTTAATGAACCATATCATAAGAGTGGAATAAGGAGATTGGCTCCAGGTCAAGACATTACTGTGGACTCAAAGGGGAGAGCTATTTTAATTAGTGCTATTGAAAGAAATAAATTGGTCTATGTTGTCAATAGAGATCTTGAAAATAAAGTTATAATATCATCACCATTGGAAGCTAACAAATCCAAATTATTAACTTTTAACACCATTGGTCTCGATGTGTCATATGATAACCCATTATTTGCCTCTATTGAGATAGACTACTCTGATTTTGAAAATACTAATGCAGAATATTATAAAAGACTATTAACTTTCTACGAATTAGACTTGGGTATAAACAATGTTGTGAGGAGAAGTCATCTCGATATTCCAATTACTTCAAATTTTTTACTACAAGTACCTGGTGGTGATGAAGGCCCTTCAGGGGTTCTTGTTTGCTCAACTAATTTAATATCATATAGAGGTTTATCTAAAGAAAAATTTTCAATTAAAATCCCACAATTGGAGCATAATCAACAAGACTCAATCGTTGTTTCTGGAGTTTTGCACAAAATGAAAAATCAGTTCTTCTGGTTAGTTCAAACAAATTTTGGTGACATCTTCAAAGTTCAACTTGATCGTGAAAGTATAGGTATTAGCTACTTTGATACTATTCCAATTACTACATCATTAGTCATTTTAAAGACTGGATTCTTATATGCAGACACAGAATATGGTGACAAATATTTTTATCAGTTTGAATCATTGGGTGATGATGAGCCTAAAAGTTCAACCACTGATAATCCTATTGAAGAGTTATATTTTGAAAGAAAAGAAGATCCTACTAATATCTTATTGGTTGATATAATACCATCCTTGAACCCTTTGCTTGACTCAAGATTAGCGAACGAAGATTCTTTCACAAAGATATATGGGTTATCTGGAAAATCTCAGACATCTGCTTTAAAAGTTCTACAATATGGTATTTCCACCACTGAGATTGTCGAATCAGAGCTCCCTTTAACAGCCCACAAAGTTTGGACCGCTAAGCTCAACAAATCAGATAAGTTTCACAAGTATTTGATCATGACTTTTATTGATACGACTTCTGTGTTATCTATTGGTGAAAGCGTTGACGAAGTTACAACTTCCGGCTTGGCATTAGATGAACATACTGTGGGGATTGAACAAATTGGTAACTACTCTATTGCTCAGATACATTCAAATGGTATCAGGGTTGTTAAGAACGGATCATTAACACAGGAATGGTTCCCGCCTGCTGGTATAAAGATCTTGTGTTCCTCTAGCACAAATAGACAAATTGCTATTGGTTTGTCAAATGATGAACTTGTTTATTTGGAGGTTGATAACTCTGATAGATTAATTGAATACAATGAGAGAAAAGAAATGCAATCAAGGATAATTTCTTTAGCTTTAGGTGAAATCCCTGAAGGGAAATTGAGATCTAATTTTCTTGTTGTTGGTTCTCAAGATTCAACAATCAGAGTACTTTCAACTGACCCATCGTCAACTTTAGATTCTTTATCCTTGCAGGCTTTGAATGCACCTCCTTCTAGTTTATTAGTCTCCAAGTCTGATAATCAGTTATATGTGAATATTGGATTGGAAAATGGTGTTTTTGTTAGAACCTCTTTAGATGATACATCAGGCCAATTATCCGATACAAGAACTAAATATCTTGGAAATAAACCTATTACTTTGAATTCAGCTATTGTCGGTGAACAGTCTGCTGTTTTGGCATTTTCCAATAAAACTTGGATAATTCATGACTCTCAAGGGTTCAAGATAAACCCTCTATTGGTGAACCCATTAAACTATGCCTCAATATTCAACAGTGAGGATTGTTCAAATGGTATTGTGGGCGTTTATAAGAAAAGCTTGATTATTTTCACAGTGGATGATTTATCCAATGATTTTAGTACTGGCTCAGTTGAACTAAAGACCACGCCAAAACATTTGTTAAGTTTCCAAAATTCTTTATTTATATCCGAAAACTCTTCAGACTCTAAATTAATTGAAAAGTTTAATATTGAAACAAATGAATTAGAAGGCATGTTTCAATTAGATCCTAATGAATCAATCCTAGCAACAACCACGGTTCATTTTGAATCAAAAGACAAAACATGCATCATCATATCAATAGCGAGTGATTATAACCCTAGTAAAGGTACGTTTACTGAATCATATCTGAAAACATTAACCACTGATCTGGAATATGTTCATAAGACATCAATTGTTGGCCCTGCTTTTGCCTTATCCGAATTTCAAGGTAAGCTATTGGTTGGAGTAAATGATCATTTAAGGTTATATGACTTGGGTTTGAAACAACTATTAAGCAAGGCCTCTACAAGAATCAACTCAGTTTCAAAGATTGTTAAAATTGAAACAGATCGCTCAAGAGTTTTCATTGGTGATGTTAAAGAATCAATAACATTTCTGGTCTTTAAACCAAATCTCAATGAATTTATCCCATTTGTTGATGATGTCTTAACTCGTCATATAACAAGTTTCAAGACTGTTGATTACAATTCAATTATTGGTGGTGATAAATTTGGTAATTTATTCCTATTGAGATGTGATGAGGAAACTTCAAAGAAATCAGACACGGATCCTACTTTCCTGGTAAATCAAACAGAATCATTAAATGGATGTCCATTTAAGCTATCGAACCCATGCAATTTTTTTATTGATGATATCCCAACAAGCTTCAACAAAGGATCATTTACTCAAGGTGGGAAAGATATTGTGGTTTATACCGGTCTCCAGGGCACTATCGGTGCCTTAATTCCAATACCAACAAAGAGTGATATCAGATTCTTTACTAATTTACAAAAATCTATCAGAGAAAATCAACCAGATTTGACTGGTAGATTAGGTTTGACATATAGAGGGTATTATCAACCAAGTAAGAATGTTATTGATGGAGATTTGATTGAAACTTTTGGTTCTTTAACTTCTTCGGTGCAGATCAAGATAGCGAATGACGTTGAAAAGACGCCAAAAGAAGTTTTGAGAAAGATTTACGAAATCAGATCTATTTCAATTTAATATGATTATAAATCTAAATCTAAAACTATTCACAACTGTAGAGATTGTTTAATAAATAGGGATAATAATATTAACAGCTAATAGCGTCCTCTGTAAAGATCTTTAATGATATTTTTGTTCACTATAGTCTCTTCTACAATTCCATCCACCAAACTGTTTTTAACACGACCATACCAAATACTTAATCCATCTTCATCAAAGTAAAGAACATTACCAGCATATGCATGTCCACCAATATGGGAAATGATACCAACCTTAACACCTGTTGAATTGGATTCATGATGATATAACAACCCCCTTTCTTTTAGACTGTGCTCAAACTCTTTCTTTAGAAGAGGTGCTAATATTCCACATCTGATATCTCTTTGATTATGACCGCAAATAAGAATGGTTGAAGTATTGTTCTTTGTTGGGGAGAAGGAAGTTTCTGTAACATTTGGATTAAGAACTTCCTTCGTAAATGAGTCTGTTTGTGATTCAGTGAGCTTATAATAGTTATTGTCAGGGTATACTAGAACCAATGATTCATTAGATTTTTCGTCTAAGGATACATCTTTAGGTGGATCAAGCTCTATATTGGAGATGAGAACTGGGTACATTGGATCAAGTAAACTTCTTTTATTGTTCGACAAGGTTGAAACGAGTTCGGAAGGCATCAATTCGACTTTAGAGAGCCACTCTGTGGCTGGAACTTTTGAGTGAACTAAAACATGTTTAGAATGAGCAGCTTTTGTACCCAATAAGGGTTTATCATAATTGATCTGTTTATCTGCTGGAAACACACACTCACAATCAGTTGTTGATGTTGTTATCGTTGGTCTGGGGCATGGTGTCGAAACAAGTTTGTATTTATCTTGAATCCTGCTAAAACTTCTAAATAAAACTGTTGAAAATCTCATTTAATCAGTTACCATCATTGTTTTAGAAGAACAAAAGATTCTTCTCCCTATATGAATAACTTTTTATTTAACCAGATGTCGGAACTATTTTGTTTTATCGGCCTATTATCTCCGTTGCTTATATAATATAACTTCAAAACCAGCTGTGAGCTGGGACGCAGAAAAATGCTCCACGTGATTTGGCTGTGTCCCTACCACCACAAAGTCACATGGTTCGCGTTTTTCGAAGTTTTGTGTGGTTTTTCCCAAAATCTTTAAAAGGTCAAAAAACTGCTCTTTTTTTCGTTCACGTGGATATCACGTTTTTCTAAGCAAAATCAAAACAAAACACAACAAATAAACAAAGCTGAGAGAATGCAAGTTAACAAGAGAAGCAACAATTCAATTGAAGACCTTTCTGGTGATCTTGCCAAGAGAGCAAAGCATTCCATTGAAGAGACTGCGAAAGAATTGACCAATATCGATGAGGCTAATGATGAAGTTGACACAAATATTGACTCTGAATTATTGTCACATCAAGCACAATCTTACTCTGAATCTCATGATGATAACACTCAAAGTTACTTGAACTCTGTCGGTGATAACACCTCTGCTGAGGATTTGGATGGTGAAAATAAATCAAATGTTCATAATAACGAACAAGTTGAGCAACGTCAAGAGCAAAATACTCAATCTACAGCTTCTCAAGCTATTCACCGCTCTTCACAACAAATTTTACATCAATCAGGAGAAAAACCATTAGCTGGTACTGAGGAATGGCATAGAATTAGAAAAGATAACCATAAGGAAGTTGAAAGACGCAGAAGAGAAAACATTAATTCTGGTATCAAAGAATTAGCCACTTTACTTCCAGCTCCAGAAACAAATAAATCACAAATCTTACAAAGAGGTATTGAATACATAAAAAGATTAAAAGAGAATGAAAACAACAATATTGAAAAATGGACTTTGGAAAAGCTATTAACTGATCAAGCTGTTGCTGAATTGACGGCTTCTAACGAGAAATTGAAAGCTGAATTAGAAAGAGCTTATAGAGAAGTTGAACACTGGAAGAAAGCTTGCAGTATTCCAAAGGAAGATAAATGATCTTTTTTTTTTCTGGTTATGTACAAAATCATCATCTTGATGGTCTAGTTATTGGTTTTATATGTGTTCCTGTGTGTGTTTTTTACGGATAGGTGGTTTCGCCCTATTGGTTGTATGTATTTTTAACTGTGATTGCTGTTTGAATCTGGGATACGGTGTTGCTTCTTCAAGCCTTTAGTGATTTTATTTATACTAATGTATTATTTTAAGCTTTTCAATTTCTATATATCAACATCTCGTATTAGTATACCTTCATTTCCTTTGCCTAATGCACCTAAAACGTTAACACTCTTATTCGTTAAATCTAAAGTATCATATCCAGTTACACCAGTAGAGCCATTGAATTGGAGTATGGAACTTGTTCCAGCATATAAAACATCTTCTTCCAACCCACTTCTATTAGCTATGACAACAGTACATTTTTTTCTATAAAGTCCCCAAGGTCTCTGAATATGATTTAAAAATGGGAAGAATCTTAAGATCCAATAGTTTAATGTTGAAAATTCTGGATCACGAAGTTGTTTATAATCATCAATCAATTTGAAATCTTTTATAGTATTCTTATTATCCATATCAATATTAAAGTGATCTTTAATGGTATCAATCTCCTTATTAAAACTTTCTTTCAATTTTTCAATCTGTTCTGTATCTTCAGTCTCTTTCTTTAATAATGAAGGTGATTTCGGATGAAGCCATGCATTTGGACATATAACCAAATTTGTGTTGTTTGCTCTACAATGATTACTGAATTCAAAAGCATTGAAAGGTGCTTCAAATTTATAAGGATTTAAATCCATACAAATTCCAATACTAGATCTCACGCCTTCTTGTAATTGAAAAGCTTGAAATCCTTCACCTTCAGAGCATCCCCATACTTCATCAGTCTCATAGAGGAAAGATTTATTGTATTGATGTATGACATCACCATGTTTATTGAAAACAATAGCAGAGTTGAAGATCTGTTTTGAATTAGGATCCCATTGTGGATATCCCAGTACTGTAAGACAATTATACTTCAAACTCGTTTCTTTGGCCCATTTTAACACAGGACCTGGTTGTGATGGTGATTCTAGATATGGCTTGATTTCATTAGAAGAGATAAAGTTGTATCCAGTAAGAGCTAATTCGGGGAGAACAAGAAGGTCTGGAGGTTTAGTTGTTTGTAAAATTGAGGTTGATAGGATTTTATTTGCTTTGTGAATATTTTCGGTCACTGAACCAATCTTTGGATTTAATTGCAGAACTGCAATTCTTAAATGAACCATTTACGTTTTTGGTTAAATTCTCAGTATATCTTTTTGATTTAATTGTTTAGTTTTGCATAAGTGTGTGTACTTTTATTTTCTCTCGATGACTTTTTGGCATATCTTTCAAACGGACATTTCACATTTTTAGGATGATACGTACGTAAGATTATGTGCTTTAAAGTCAAATGTGATGAGCTGTAAGTTAGTTGGATTCGTCCTGTGGCTTCCAACGGCACTAAGTTTAGACGGTAAGAAGTTAGAAGTTAGAACTCGCTGCCGTGCTACTTTGCAGTTTTAATGATCACTATGGAAAGTGATAAAGTGATATAGCTTCTCCACCAGTGGTCCCCCAGTGGTGTGTGTCGCACTTCCAAGGAATGCAGTCTTTGGAACAAGTAGCTAATGTCCGGCAAACTGTACTCTCTACTTTCTACCACTCTTTGAACTACAGTGCAGTTATTAATATCTGCCACTCAAATATGGTAACCTTTCAAGTTATAAATCCATCTTCGAGTCCCTATTGGTATCCAAGATTTTCGGTACGAGTAAGCAAGAGGAGGTTGGTTTCTTTCACATGAAAGCAACCGACTCTATTTGTACCGTCATCGTAAAAAAAAATAGGCCGGAGAAGGTTTTTACGTAACTGTTGGGCTGGAGATACGCTGCAAATAGACCAAATGTGGTGAACGTTAAGTAAATCATTTATTCAGTGAATCAATCTGAAGCATCAGTCAACCCACGCAGCCATTGAGGGACTGAGTGATCAGCATCGATGTGTACGAAGATCGACTTCACCTGTAGACGAAGCATGAACCCAAAAGAGTAACTTCTGTACTTTGGATAAATCGCCGGGAACCGTTGTCAATGAACGCAGAACTCACATTGCCATCTTCAGACCCAGAAGTTGTCCGGGAACCATCAATTTGTGTATTTGGCATTATCATGGGCATCCCAAGAAAAACAGCTGAAAAGTAATAAAAAAAACATCCCCCATAGAAGAACCCTGGCAAATCCCCATAAAAAATACCGCCTTCCTTGTTTTGGTAGTTACAATAGACTAGAATTTTGTATTTCCTCGACACAGACCATCTTATTAGGATTAAACTGTGACTGAGGCATTGAATACAGTCTAAAAATGGCATCTAGCTCTACTGAAGATGGAAGAGACACTTTCCTGGATCAAAAGAGTCAGGTGAAACAGAGCAAGAGCAGCTCACCAACAGAAGTGAATCCAAGGAAAACCTTCCACAGGAAGAAACATAAGAACTCCAGACTCGGTATGATTTGTCTCTGATATTTTTCTTTGAAGAATTTCTCACTAACCTTATCATATGCAATAGGTTGCCCTCAGTGCAAACAAAGAAGAATAAAGTGTGATGAAACACTTCCATCGTGTAATAAGTGCCAGGGAAGATTTGTATGTATATGCCTTCTTATTCTTATTACTTGTCGTTCATTGGACTAACGAATACCCTTTCTAGATCCGATGTGGTTATCTGGATTATTCCGTTAAAGAGCTTGAATCAATAATGCTTGCTCACTGGGAAGCAGATGGTTCAGATCCTACTAGAATACCAATCATGCAAAGTCAACAGCAACAGAAAAATCCAACAGATGTTCATAATCAATCACAATTCCAGATCACACAGCCCTTGGTTGCGCATTATCAAACTCATACACCAATTCAAGGATCAAATCATCCAAACTACCCTTACATGAATAACCAACCCCATCCGAATCTTGTTCCCCAGCATCAACATCAACATCAACATCAACATCAACATCAGCAATCGATACATCTACCAAATAACTCACCTTCTCTATCTGTCAACTCACATTTCTTTATACAAGACTATCAACGACCATTTGACCAACAACCTCAATTAAATCCAGTTTTGCATTTTGACTTTCAGCATGGGTCAGCAGCACCAGCATTTGTTCCCCCATACCATGAAACCCCTATCATCTCAGGTGAATCTGATCAACTTCAACAATTTACGGACTTGGAGAAGAGGCCAGTCGAACCATCAATTAGAATACCCATCATTTCAAATAATAATCCTTCAGTAAATCGCAGTAATTGGGATCAATCCTCGTTGATATCTTCAAATAATATGAATTCGACAGATCAAGCTTTCAAGATTCAAGAAGAGTCAGATAATACGACATCACCATCATCTTTTCTTGAAAATCAACCTTCAACTCCAAACACTGAACCATCGGTTCAAAAGATTGAAATAACAAGAACTAAATCAAAGATTCAAAATAATGATTCCAAATTTTCAATATCGTTGATTCCACATACTTCCACTGAACCTATGTTTGATTTTCAAAAGTATAAAGAATTCTTAGGAGAAACGACAGTTAATGTTGTTGGAAGAATTTATTTATGGAGAGAAATCCATCAAAGATTAATTCTTGGTTCAAAAAACACATATATTTTCAGAGCAATGAACATTCAAGGTTCAGCAGCCCTTTTATCTTCTGTACCTGAGATAAAGGTGTATTTTTTGAGATATCGTGGTTCAGTGATGAGATATGTTTTCAAAGAATTATCAAAAGTAAATGATTCAAATGCGAAACGTTTATTGATCCTCACTAGTATATTGAGCAGTTCCACTATGTATGTTCCTGATAAACTATCATTGAAAGATTATTTCATAATGTCTTCAGGACCTTGTGCGTTATTGAAGGAAGCATTTAAAGATCCATCTAAATTCCCAGAATCATTCCCAAAATTAAAGAATCATGCTGATGGGTTATTATTTACAGCAAGATATGTTTGGATTCCAAAATATAATCATAAAGTATTATTTGAATTATTAGATGTTATTCAAGATTTTGGTGCTAAATATATTGAGAATGAAGATTTTGTGAATGAAGATGAGCTTATGGTCCAACAATTCAGATCTTTAGTTAACTTTCTTGAATATTGCATTGATTTCTTAGAGCATGCAAAATCTCAAAATGAAGTTTTAGGTTATCCATTAAAAAATATCTTCAAACTTCTTAGATTATGGTTTAAAATTTTCCCATCTGAATGTTTCACTTTGGGAACTAACACCCCAGAAATTGAAAAGGCATTTTATGTATTTTGGTTTGCTGTAATAGAACTTTTAGAAGTTATATTTGCTGGGTGTCGTTACATATTTTTCTTTTTCGTTGATGGTTATTATCTAATGCATATTTTTAATCCAGATGAAATTTTAAATGGAATTGAAGATAAGAATTTGAATTGGTATATCCATTATTCTTGTCGTATTATTGGATTTTTGAATAGAAGAAGAGCATATGTTTTAAGAAATACAATTCTTAATGATCCAATTCCAAAATGTTTGAATGATATTGATCGATTAAAGACAAGATCAATTGATATTCAAGAACGTTGTATAACTAGTTTTAAGGACGTTATTATTAGAAAATTTAACTATCCAACACAATCAATGAAATCTTACAATTTATCATCAAGGCAAAGAGATACAGGAAATTATTACAAGACAGCTGAAGATTTAGTGAAATTAGAATCATCTAATGGTTTATCAGAAAGTTTTGAAGTTTTAAAAAATCAAATGAAGAATATTTTCATTCAAGAAGAAACAACGAAAACAAATGATAATGAATCTGATGATGTATTTCCAGTATTTGAAAATTTTCACCCTAAAACTTTATTGTTGTCAAAAGATTATGATCCAAGATATTCTGATCCAATATTTAATGAAAGAATTGTATTCCCATCGGCTGATTTAGAACAATTGGTGAAATATAGTGATGATATTAATTTTATCATTCAATCTGGTGGGTTATATGAGAAAGGTTATGATTCAGATAGTTCTGATGCTTAATCATGTTATTTTTGATTCAAAAAAAAAAAAGGAAAAACGTTATGGCGGTTTTATTTAAATAGAATGATGAATTATTTACATTCTTTTATGTTACCAATGGATTGGCCAAATGATTTAAATTTAGGAACAAAAGTTAGTCAATTAAAGAGAAAAGGATAATAGGTGGGGAAATTTTTCCATTCATTAAGAGTCATAAAACAATAAGTATATAGCATATTAAATAATAAGGATAATCGTAACACATTAGTCATAACTCATGAATCAACTTCTTGTCTTCAATATATCTATCAAAAAATATAATATCGGCATTATGAATAACCACTTTTGTTTCAAATATCGCATCAGTAAACCTTGGATCAAAATCATTTCTTAATAATGAAGTTGAAGAATTAACATTTCCAATTAAATCAACTTTGTTATTTTCTTCATCCTCATGAAGTTTAGTATCTTTAATTAAATCATTCAATGATTCTGGAAAATTTTGTGTATCATCATTTTGTGTATCAGTTGAGGAATATGCGTTAAATAATTCAGAAGATGAATCTGTCTTAATATTTGTGGAATCCACTGGATAATGAATCTTCTTTATAAGAGTATCTCTGAAAGTTGTTATACATTTTTCATGGATTTCTAATGGTCTAGCTTTCAAACGATCTTTTAAACTTAAAAACATTGGTATTGGATCATTCATTCTAGTGTTTCTCATGATATAACACATTCTTCTATCAAAAAAAGGAATGATACGACAAGCATAGTTGAAATAATATCTCAAATCATCATCTTCTTCCAAACCAATTTCAATAGAAGTTCTTTTGAATGGATATATTAAATAATAACCATCCAAGAAAAAGGAAAAAATATATCGACAACTAATAATAACAGATTCTAAAATCTTTAATAGAGTAAACCAAAAGACGTAGAATACTTTTGAAATTTTTTCAGTTTTAGCACTCAATGTAAAACATTCAGATGGGAAGGTTGAAAACCAAAGTTGAAATAATTCATAAAGTTTATCAATTGGATATCTTACCACAAGGTCATTAGACTTATAATTTTTGAAAAGATCCAAACAAAATTCTAGAATTTTAATCATATCATAAAATTGAGTTATTATGAGCTGATTATCACCATTTTTTATATATTTATTACCAAATTCTTTAACAACGTTATAAAACTCATCAAAAACTTTGGTATTATATTGAGGAACCCAAACGTATTTCGTAGTATATAAAATAGCATCAGCATGAGCCTTAAAGGTTTTAAATGATTTAGGGAATTGCTCAGGAGATTCATAAACCACTCTTAATAAAGATAAAGGACCAATAGAGAATTTAAAATGTTGTTTATAATCAATTCTATCTTTTAAGAAAACGGTAGTTAAATCAAGAGCAACAGATGTATTTAATAAAGTTTTTGCATTATCATCATTTAAATCTTTAATAGTTTTTAAAAGATATTCAATACAATAACCACGATGAATCAAGAAAGTTGGTTCAAATTCAAGATATTTTCTAAGAAATGCACCATATCCAAATAATAAACTCCCACTAAATGCTATATCATTAGTAAAAGCAGGCATGATCATTCTTTCTATTAATAAATTCTTGATGAATAATCTTGCTGAAAACGTGGCTAAAGTTTCATTAAATGAACTTGGATATTGTTTTAAATCAAATTCAGGTCTTTTATCAACATGCCTTACCATAGGTAATTTAAAATGATGATGTTTTCTTTGATTAGATTCGTTATGACTTAAAGGAGACGGTGAATTGCTATAATCTGTTTCTGAAGTTGAGTTTTGGGATTTATGGTAGTTTTTGAGATTTGTATTGGTATTGCCCTTATCACTGAAGTCTATCTCTATTCCTCGTTGAGGGATGATTTCCTGTGCTTTTATTGGAATAGTATTAGGATTTGAACCATTAGCTTCCCATTTAGCAAGCTTAACCAATTCTATTTGGCGAGGAGAGTAATCCAGATATCCACATTTAACATTTCTATTAAGACATTTAGTACAAGCAGGTAATGATTCATCGCATTTAACTTTTCTAGCCCGACATTGAGGACAGCCAACTTTTGACTTTGAATGCTTCCTTCTAGTTATTTTTATGCCGTTGTTATAGAGTATTCGAGAAGGACGATGTCGGGCGTCATCCTGATTGAGGCTCATTTTCAGCATTAGCTAAGTGGGATGAAAGCTGAAATTTTGTCGGTTTCACTAATAAAAAAACTCCTTTTGCTAGTTATATATATATAAATAATTTCTTTTAAAGTTATGAATTAATAGTGTGCCCATTCGATTGACTTCTTTTTTATGGTTATAGTTTCCTCGGTTTAGAAACGATTAGCGATTAGTTGTATTTTTTTAAGGCGGCGCGGTGTACCATTTACAAATGCGGGCCTCAAAGAGTCATGAGATTTAGTATTTGGTAATTGAGATTGGCGTGCGATGGTATCAGTGGCACTGAGTGGTATGGCTGGGCACTTGTGTTGCTTCTGTCGCTTCTGTCGCCTATGTTCTGAAAGAATTTCTCTCTGGCGGAATTAAAATGTTTTACATCTCTGACAAACAACCCCTTTCACTGTAAATTTCTGCTTTTAGCGCTCAGTCTAACCTTTCCTTCTACAGTCTGGTAAACCGTTTCATTTATTATTCTATAAAATGAATTATTTGCTAAAAATCTTCCAATCCGCACTAATCTTCTTACAACCTCATGGCACCCATTAGTTGACTACACCAACATTTGAAGAAGGGGGTTAATTGATCCCACATAATCCTATGTCATAAACTTTAAAGTGTGTAGTCACATGAACGCATAAATTCGACTCGTAAAAGTATCAAAAACACAGCACAAGATTTAGATTTAACGTCTGAAAGGCCCCATGATGTACGGTAGTTGCACCACTTTACTGGGTTTTTTTTAAAATATACGGCGTATGTGATCTCTTCATGTGCGCACTCTTAGATTCTTGTTATATGATAGGGCTTGGCGTTCAATTCAAGTTATATCTGTGATGTTGAGAAGTGTGTCTTCGAAAGACATCACAAAGTTTTTACAAAGTCAGTATATCTACAATATTACCGTTATAATTCTTTTTTATTTAATTAAAAATCAATTTTCATTTTAAAATAAATTTTTTGTAATTCTAATTTTATGATTTTTTTTTTAAATATTATTTATTGACTCTTCTACTTCTTAAAATAGAAAATAAAAATAACTTACAAATTTATTCTTCAACAAATGACTAATTCTACTTGTGAAAAATGTGATTAAATATAAAGTCTAATACTTTATATATTTTCCTTTTTATATGGCAAAATGTACTTCATTAGTTTCGTTAACTGTAATGTCTTTGAGATTAATAGATGGGCTAAACTTCCTGCCAACGGAAATAGAACTGATGATCCCTATTGACTTGACCGATATTTCATTCGACTTCACAAGTGCAACCTTTACGCTTCAAACCGTTTCAACATGGTAAGTTATCATTATACATTTGTGTCCCTTGTGGCAAGCGTTTGACTGCGTTTCAGCCTTTCTCATGTGCCATCGGAGTAGACCGGTGACGTGACAAGGTATTTTAGGTGTATAGCCTTTTGTGTGTGTTCCGACATCCGGGCCTGTTGGATTTGGGTCTCTTGAATAATTCAGGCTAATAATAGGAAGAGGAGGTCTATAACTAGTGTTATTATTCAGGATTAATAGAGGGTGGAAGTTGACCGAAAAAGGGAAGTATACTTAGATACCTATTACACAACAACTGTTTTATCGAGTATTGTTCTCAATTAAAACTGAGAGTAATAAGATTGAGCAGTTTTGATTTGGCGTTAACAGAGTCAATGCGGGTGCACCATTTACAGCACTTGCAGAACTTGCAGCATTTTTGAACGTTAAACATTCCAAATGAGGGGGGGGGATCGAGACGCACTTATTTCTGCTTGTGCACAATGATGTCGCTGATCATCTGCGATTTTTTAAAAGTAATGCCAACGAACTTTATTACAATTGATCACTAGTAACTTAACCGCCACTATACAAAAGACAACAAGAATTGATTAAAAAAACACAGTAGTTGATATCCTTTAAATTCAGTTCTCATTGTGATGTGCGATAAAAGGCAATCCAAAACATGTTGGAAAACTTGTTTAGATGGCATTTCTCTTCACCGTTGTATCTTTAATATCCTCGGGCCTCCTTCTCTTAGTATTGCTAAATGCCTTCTTGCTATTTTCCCTTTTAAACTGCTCTTTTTCCCTCTCTCTAACCCTTCAGGTAACTTATCCTTTTCGAATACAAACTGCCAAAATATCGAACTATCAACTACTCCTCCAATTCCATTTTTAACCGTTTCCTCATAGAATGGGCAATAATAGTCATGATCTCAACCAGTTTAGCCATATTTTCACTGATGGTTTGATAATAGGTTCGGGATCGACAACTAAATCAGACAAGATTCTCACTACATCTCGAAGATCTCACAAGAAGTCAAGGAATGGTTGTATTCAGTGTAAGAACAGGAAAGTGAAGTGTGATGAGACACTTCCCACTTGTTTGAAATGTGTAAACAGGAAAATTAGATGTTCATATCTGGACTACACTCCTCGTCAAATCGAATTGTTTAACTTGGCTCATTGGGAAGCTCAGGGATCTGATCCTTCAACTATACCTGTGCAACCACAACTGTTTGATCCTGAGAAAATGGTTGTTGTTATTGATCAAAACCAACAAATTAAACATAGCTTAACTCCATCTAATGTTATTAAAAATAACAATCATCAACAAAGTTCTTTCAATATAGGTGTTGAAAGTCTGCAATTTGATATTAAATGTGTTTCACATGCCATTTTTGAGCCTACTTTCGATATATCTAATCCAAATTATCATTTCAATGAAACAAAAGCTTCTGCAACATTAAGGTATTTTGTTAAAAAAAATATTCATGATCAAATGATTAGTGCCATTTTGGACCCCAAATCTTTTGAAAGAATGGAAATAATGAGCTATGGCCTCTTCTTATCAAGACATCCTGAATTAGAGAATCATTTCTTAAAATTACGGGGTGATTGTATCAATTTCTTATTAAACAACCTTAAAAGTATAAATGACTCAAATGCTTTACTTTTAATAGGTCATGCAACTAGTTTGGATGCTTGTGCTGTTTACTTAAAAGGTAAAGTCAATTATGAACAATATTTCAAATTATCTACTGGTCCAATGTCAATAATTCAAAAAGTCTTTAAAGATCCTTTAAAATTTCCAAAATCTTTCCCTTATTTGAAATTTTATTCTGATTCAATGCTTAACAATGTTAAATATATTTGGATTCCACAATATGATCATAAAATGATTTTTGAGTTTCTTGAAATTGTTAAAAATTTTGGTATCAAATATAAAGGAACCAATCAATTTAAAAATAATTTATCAATTCATTTTATAAATCTTATTGAGTTTATTGAATTTTGTTTGAATTTCTTAGAATTAGAGAAAAAATCAGAATTATCAATGAGATATCCATTCAATAAACTATATGAACTTTATCAAAATTGGTTTTCTAAAGTTCCATCTGAGTGTTTTGCACTCTCAGGAATCACAGGTTTATCAGCAATTGAAAAGACATTCTATGTTTTTTGGTTTACTCTTCTTAAACTTTTAGAAGCTGTACTTATCAATTCTCGTTATATCTTTTCATATTTCCTTGATGGATTTGTATTTTTATCAACGTTTGATAGAATTAGTTTTGATAAGACACTTGAAAAATTTGGAGATGATAACTTAAAATGGTATTTTAACTATTGTTGTCGAATCATTTCATTTTTTGGTAGAAGGATGGAGTTAATTATGCAAGGCGATAAAATATTAACTGAACTTGAAGGTCCTATCTTTCTTTATTTAAAAAATCGATGGAAAACAAGACCTTTAGATATAAAAGAAGTTTGTATTACAAGTTTTAAATCAACAGTTATAAAAGAATATCATTATCCATCACAATCAACAGAGTTGAAAAATTTAACTTCTACGCGTGAGATATTGAAGCATTATATAACAAATGATCATAAACCATTCAAGGAAAGTGATTCTAATCCAATAATTGAACCTTTAGACATTTTGAATGGTATCAATAAAGATACATCACTTCTTTATGATGATTATGATCCAATTTCTGATCCAATTTTTTCCAAGCCATTGGTTTTCCATGAATCAACACCAATGTTTATTGAACAGTATATTGAAGATAGGATATTGATTAGAATGATGTTGGATGAAGATAACAGAGAACGGAGTATTGTAAATGAATAATAACATATGTTATTAGTGAATAATAATGGTGATATAATGACACTGTGATTGTATGCTTATTAGTAGGGTTTTTGCATTTTGTGAAAATATGTAGATACTTCATCACTTACATGAAACTTTTTAACTCAGCATTACATACTGCATATTAATTTATGTAGACGCAAGTTCGCGGAACATTTCCTCAGCCGCCGGCTTTTACATGTTTACCAAGAATTAGTTGCAAAAATTGTAAAATCATGAAATTGGATAAACGTATGAGATATGGGGACTAGCATTCTCATCATTCCCCCAACAAAAAACACCCAAAAAAGTTGGTTGTATGAGAGCCAACAACCGAACTGTTGATATTCAAGAGGTCTGAGACAAGGGTGAGAATTAGAACACCAGAACCGGCAAAAAAGTTCCGAAAGATAGCAATTTGCAGAAACACAATTAAAAATGGTTCAAACACTACGGATACTACCAAGACTAGGAAATATGGATGGTATGTCGTTCTCACCGACTAGATTGGTAATTGATATATTATACATTAATTTATCAACTTATATGATGATTCTACTTCCATAGTTTTAGTCTTGGTGCACAGATCGTAAAAATGGAAGATTTGCGATTTTTCGGTGATAAGAACTCTTACTTTTGTTACTAAGAGTTGATCAAATCTTAGTCCCCCATTTTATTCGACAAACGCCACGTTCATGCAATCGAACATTCTAAACCTGGCGGGAATTTAAAAAGATGATGACGCTCAAGCAGTGACAATATCCGCTGTGAAGAGCATTGGAATGGTGAAGAGATTCTTAATAACAATACACAGTTAGAAAGCAGAAAGCCAATGATTTGAAGATGGTTTGGAAAAAGGGGAGAAAACGTTTCTTTGTTTTGTTATAGTTCTCCTTCCCTTTCGGAATATTAGACAGGGCGGTTAAAAGCTAATTTTCTTTGGCGGGGGGCCTGGCCATTTAGATTTAGTGATCGTTTGGGGCGAAGAAGCGGGTGGATTTTTTTTTCTTATAAGCCGTGCAGTAGGCCGTGGTCGGGATATGATAATTTTCAATTTTAGAAGACTCATTTTAACCAAATTGATCAACTTGAATAGAACCAGATCAAATGTCATCACCTCGAGACCATGGGCTCTCAAGAGTGAAACGAAAACATACAAAATCAAAAGTTGGATGTCCACAATGTAGAGCCAAAAAGATTAAATGTGATGAATCTTTGCCAGCTTGTTGGAACTGTGTGAATCGAAGCACGAGGTGTGGATATCTAGATTACGATGCTAAACAGGTCGACTTAATCAAGTTGGCCCATTGGGAAGCAGCTGGTTCTCTTCCTGGAAAGATCCCTATCAAAGAACAAAAGTTTAATCCTACAAAACCTCTTGTTGTCATGAATAGGGCACAGTCTGTCTACGAAGAGTCTTCAGCTCAAAGTGGTCTTCATCCACTCTCTCTACAATATGCATCCAATGATCCATATAATCGCCCATATCCTAATCCTTATCAATCCAATCCATATCATATCAACTCACAATACCTTCAATATCCCCCATATCCTGTGCCTGATACTCAAGTTCATCCACAACTATTGTCTCAATTACAAATATCACAATATCAACAAAACCTCCCGAACCTTCAAAACTCACAATTCCACCAGAACCAGAACTTGATACCCAATACATTCCCAATTTGTTCAATCAATACAAACGCCATGCCTTATATTATCCAGAATAACACACATGAAAATCAGCCATATTCAATAACTGCAGGAAATCTTAGGTCAGCACCTATATCTATATCTATATCGAATCCTAACTCTAAATCTAAATCTAAATCCAAATCCAAATCCCAATATAAACGGAAAGTCGAACCCAAACTGTTTGAGATTGCATTGGTTTCACATAGGTCAGATGTTTCAACTGCTTTTAATGTACCATATGGAAATCTCTTCAGTTATTTTGGTGAATCTAATTCAAATGCTCCTGTGAGATTATTTATTCTAGAGACCATAAAATCACAAATTAAAAATGGACCCGAAGATGAAACTGATTTTTCTTCTGCTCTGATATTTGGATCTGGTGCATTGTTACCCAAACATCCTGAAGTTCTCAAGATAATGTTAAAATGTCGTGGGTTTTGTATTAAAAATATGTTATCTCAATTGAAAAATTTAAATGATTTGAATTCCATGAGATTATGCATCTTAGCTCTACAATTAGATATCACTACCACTTTTATCCCTGACTCAAAGTATACTGATCATTTTACCTTAGCTACAGGCTCAACATCTATTTTGAATAAGATTTTTCAAAATCCTTCAAAATTTCCGTCAACTTTACCTTTCGCAAAGTGTGCAGCTGATTGTTTATTAAGTTCTGCGAAATCAGTTTGGGTTCCTCAATATAACTATAATGTTCTGTTTGAATTTTATGATATAGTTAAAGATTTTGGGAAAAAATTTATAACAAGAAGGAATAAAGCTCTTTATAAACATCATACAAACCTTGTGGAATATATCGAGTTTTGTGTCAATATGTTCCAAAATGAAAGTTCTGAAGATTTGGCTTTGAGGTATCCAATCGATAGTTTGTTTCAAATGGTTCAAAAGTGGTTTGCTATCTTGCCTTCTGAGTGTATGGTGCTTGATAGTTCAAACATTCCAGCTGTTGATAAAGTTTTCTATTCTCTTTGGATTGTTTTATTAAAACAATTGGAATCAATTGTTAATGCTTGTCGGTATGCCTTTTCCTTCTTTTTAGATGGGTTCTTTTTCTTATTTCCTTTTAGAAGAGAGACTATTGATGCTGATATATCCAAATATTCTAAAAGTAAGGAACTTCAATGGTTCTTTAACTATAATTGTCGGGTAATTTCTTTTTTCGATAAAAGAATGAAGTTTGTAATGGGGAATACAATGTTGAATGATCCATTCCCAACATTTTTGAACGTTCAACAAAGACTAAAAGCAAGACCCTTGGATATACATGAGAAACACATAACTAGTTTTAAAAATACCATAATCAAAAAGATTCATTATCCTACAGAATCCACAAATTTTAACACTCAATCAAGTTCATTATCCATATATTATAAATCTTCCGAGTTATTGAACAATGATAATGACATAATTAATGAACTTGACGTTCAAGAGGATGAAGATCCAATAGATCTCACATATGGAATTGACTTTAACTCATCCTTCTTATCTCAAGATTATAAGCCTGATACTTCCAAGATCCAATTCACTTTTCAAGAAGCCACTGCTGAACTGCTACAACAGTACATGGAGGATCGAAAAATGATCGTCTACCAATCAATTGAAGGGCAAGCCAACTCATATAGCTATTGAATGATACAATCATATTATAAATAATACATAAAAATAATAATTTTCTTCACAATTTATTTTACAAAAGGTTGACCAAAAATTATTACATATACAATTAAATGTACCAAAAATTACACAAGTTACAGAAGTATACAATGATGTTTTCTGATTCTACTTTTCTTCTTTCGAGTTTCTTGTGATTGTCCATTATCTTGATCTCTTTTAGCTTTCTTCTGTGAGTCATTGAGACCATCATAACGTTTCTCAAAACCTGCTGCAATCGCAATATCAAAAACTTGTTGAATATTAGTATATGTCCTTGCGGAACATCTTAGATGATAGGATGCACCAATACGCTCTGCTATCTCTTCAGCTTTGTCAAAAGGAATCTCATCAGAATCTCCTGAAAGATCAAGCTTGGTACCCACCAAAATAATAGGGACTTCAGGACAAAAGTTATCCAATTCAGGATACCACTTGGATACCACATTCTCTAGACTTATCCAGTTATTTACTGCATAACATACAAGTAGTACGTTGACATCAGAATAAGCTAATGGCCTGAGCCTGTCATACTCTTCCTGGCCTGCTGTATCCCATAATGCCAGTTGGATTGTTTCATTTGATGAACTGATCAGATCGATTAAATAGTTATCGAAGATGGTGGGAACATAGGCTTCTGGGAACTGCTGTCCAGAATAGGTTATGAGTAAACATGTCTTCCCACAACCACCATCCCCAACAACGACTAGTTTCAAAGTGAAACTAGGTCTTTCTCTATGCCCTTCTGATAGTATACGGTATTTGGGCGCGCTTGATAATTCATTTTGGTTGATAACAGGCCTCGGTGGATGGTCATATTGCGCGTTTCTCTTTGCAGCTTCATAAGGATTCTCGAAAGACGTGTTGTGGACTCTGAAAGTACTGTTATCCTCGTTGATTTCAGGACTTTGGAATGTTTTGGATTTATAGAACGGTTTCTCAAGAAGCCCCATTGTACTGTACCGTGTTTGTGTTGTGCAAGTGAAAATATCAGACACTTTGCTCTTCAGCTTTTACTTCTGTTTTGATATTTGCCAAAAGTAAACAAACATAACCCAATGATTACATAATAATTATATAATGCTCATCGCTCTGGGAAACTCAAAAAAATTTTGAAGTTTCAATTTTGAAGTTTTGAGCTGAAAGTTCTAGCGAAGCTCCATCTGAGGTTATTTGTTGAGAAATGGGTTTGGCCGGTACAAAAGTAAAGCAGAGGTTTGGTTATGATCCAAGAAACACCAAATGGGCAAACAATACCGACAGATTCGGCCATCAGTACCTTGAGAAACTAGGATGGAAACCTGGTAGTGGTCTAGGTTTGGTCTCTCATGCCATGACTACTCATGTTAAAGTGCACATTAAAGATGACACTGTTGGTTTAGGTGCAAAACTTTCGAAGAAGACAAAAAAAGATGAGTTTGATAGTGGTGAATGTGCGGGTTTGGACGTTTTCCAAAGAATTTTAGGGAGATTGAATGGTAGAGAAGAAGAAATCAATAAAGAGTTGGATACACAAAGAACAGAAAATATAATAAATGGTAAATGGGGAATGACATTTGTGAGAGGTGATACACTGAAGAGTACTTGGGATAATGAGGCTAGAAAACTGATAACAAAACAGAATGGAACCAAGAGAAAGAGAGAAGAAGATGATGATAAGAAAGAGAAAAAACAGAAGAAAGAGAAGAAAGAGAAGAAAGAGAAGAAAGAGAAGAAAGAGAAGAAAGAGAAGAAAGAGAAGAAAGAGAAGAAGGAGAAGAAGGAGAAGAAAGACAAAGAGGACAGAAAAGAAAAGAAAGAGAAAAAGGAGAAGAAGGAAAAGAAAGTGAAGAAAGAAAAAAAACTAGTCACTCGTGAAAGTATGTTGAAACCAAATGAAGCAAGAGAAGAAACCCCAGCCGTGGCAACTAGATTGAGTGTGAGGTCTAGATGGATTAAACAAAAGAGAGCTGCAACTTTAGATGCAAAGGCATTGAATGAGATTTTCATGATCACAAACTAAATTATACAAGTCATAAAAAAAAGAATTGATGTTTACGTAGTAATAATAGTAAATCATAAGTTATCTAAACAGTCTTTTTAGTTTCCCCTAAATCAACAAAGAAACACCACCAACAACGGCTAATGAAGCAAAAGCAGCGAACAAAGATGGGAATTTTGGGGCTTGAACATTGGCAGCACTAGATTTTTTAGAGCCAGTAGAAGAAGAAGAAGAGGTGGAACCCGTAGCAGAACCAGTAGCAGAACCTTTAGCAGAACCTGCAGTGCCAGTTGAAGCACCTGATGAAGTTGATAAACCACTAATAGTTCCAGAAAGAGTTCCTAAACCGGAAGAACCAGCAGCACTCAAAGCAGATGAACAAGCAGCGGCAGTTGAAGCAGATTTTGTTGAGGCACGACCATCAAAGTCACAGGCATTAGAACTAGAACCTTGATCTAAGTAGTATAAGTTCAAAACGAATGATAATTGTTGTTTGGAAGAACAGAAAGAGTAGGCACCATATTTACCAGTAGTACCATTGGCAGTGATACCATCACAAGAGATTTCACCACAAACATATGAGAAAATATCTTGGTAGTCATCTTCATTAACATCATCAGCAACAACACATTCTAAAGAGCTTTCCAAACAGCTACATAGACCTTCATCTGGAGTTGGTGGTAAATCAGTAGAAGCTTTCCAGTTAGCGTTTTGAGTTGGACAGGACAATTCTGCAGCAGATGAACTCTGTTGAGCACTGGAAGCAGAAGTTGGAGTAATTTTTAGAATTTCAGTCTTGTAGTTGTTGTAATCATCTAAAGTAGAAACAGAGTTACCATCTAAAGAGATCAAACCATAGTTGTTAGTTTCTTCAAAGTACATGTAAACAATACCACCGGACCAGACACCAGTCATATCATCAGAGTATAGAGCAGCAACTTCAGTGAACTCTCTTGGGGTAACTTCATTACAACCATATTCAGAGAAGAAGACTGGGATAGTCAAGTTCTTGAATTCAGCAGTTCTGTCAGCATAACCAGAAGATTTGAAAGATGATTCACCACACCATTCGTACATGTTAATACCGTAGAAATCAGCTCTTTCGGATAAATCACCACAGGCAAAGTAATCAGCAATTGAAACACGAGTATCAGCATCATCATTTGAAGAGTAACCAACTGGAATTGATCTATAACCTTTATCAGAAATGTATTTTTTGGTATCTCTAACAGCAGCTTTAACGAAAGCAGAGGCATCAGTATTGGTGTTATCATTGGTAACTTCGTTACCAGCAAAGAAACCTAAGATATTGGTGTAGTTTTGGAATTCATCAACAATGGTAGTGTAACGGTTATATAACTCAACGGTCCAAGTTGGATCACTTCTGTCAATGGATAAACCTGGTTCAGATAAATCAGCAATAACGTAGATACCGGCATCTTGTAGTTGTTGCAAACAAGAAGTATGGTCCAAGGTTTCATTCAAGGCATACACACGGATAGTGTTGGTAGCGACACCAGATAGATATGGGATATCTCTTTTACAGGCATCGGCATCAGCAAGTGGATCAACGAAAGATTCGTCTGCTGTGATATTAACTGTATCTTGTTGGTAAGCAATACCTCTGATGTAAAATTGAGAACCGTTGTTGGAGTAGAAAAACTTGTTACCAACGATCTCAATAGCTGGTAAATCAGCAGCAGAAGCGACTTTAAGGTTTAATAGCGCGGTGGCGGCCAATCCCAGGTTCTTCAATAACATTTTTCTAGTGAAAGCGAGCGAGTCGATTGAAGTTTGCGGTTGAAAGTGAAGTTGTTGGGAATTCCCCTTTTAAAAATGGTTTGTTTTGAATTTTTCAACCGTGATCGATGAACATCGCGAAAATTACTTGATATGATCAAATCTTGCGCAAAAGGAGGACAGTTGCAGATCAAAATGTCCGAATTCGGAAAAATGGCGAAGTTTGTCTGAAAAAGAAAAAACGCGAAACAAAAAAAAACACAGCCAATTTTCCATTTCCATTTCCCTTTACGGAAGGAGGGTGGCTAAATATAGCCGTGGTTCTGGGTCTTGCCCTGCCGCCTCCCTTTGCCATTCCAATGTTCCTATCGATGTCCCTCCGCCAAGAACATCCCCAAATGCTATGACATGGCTCAGTAGTAAGTGATTATTTCCTACACTTCTAGCGGAAAGCATGCATAACCCCTATAACATACGATTTGGATGTGTTATAAAATCGCCTACCATTTCGAATTTAGTTACATTTTGTGATGATCAGAGTTTGATGAAAAATTCTTGGCAAATTGGTAATTACCATTTTGGGTCGTGACACAAAACAGGAAAAGTTCTGATCTTAGATATATGTATATTATTCTAAAAAACATCCAAAGATCATCACCAGAACACTGTTTTAATCTCAGGGTATGTCCCAGTAGTAGTTACGATATTTGGTGGTGCTTTCATTCCAGTGTCGTCATTATCTTGGTGGTTCGGTTGTATTAAACCCTCAATAAAAGTGCCTTTCAAGTTATCTCCAACATCATCCGGAATGAATTGATGCAAAATGAAAGGACCCAGAATAAATACTAAAAACGAACAAAATGTAATGAAATAGAGTAGAATATACTTGAAAACTGTAACACGCCTTCTTCTCAGTTGACTTCGTGATAGAATACGCCTTCTAAATTGCTTGCTAGGTCTCAACCAAAATAGAATCATTGTGTGCCATTTATCAAAGTAGGGGATTAAAACAAAAGGAGTCTGTAAAAAGAACAAACAGTGACCCAATGTAAAATCAACAGCAAATAAGGTCATTTCCATAACCTTAACTAACGACTCTCGAAATGGTTGAGAAAAGAAACCCCATCCAACAGACCGTCTGTACCAGTTTCCTGACCACCATGAATTATTAATTTTATCATGCTTATGTTCTCTCGAAAGCAATAAAATGGAAATTGATTTGAACAAAACATCCTGAAAGCTAATAATGCATAATAAGCAAGATAATGTTCTTGCAAAGCTCCAGCCTTCTAAAAACCAGATAAGTTCAAACAAAACGCCATGCACAGCAACAGAACCTAGATGTGCAATAACAGCAATCACATTACCAAAATTTCTTTCTTTTTGACAAAAGCAACAATTAAATATAGGTCCAGCAAGACAGGAGATTGGAAATAGCAACAGAAGAATGACCAAGTTACTTATAATTGGTAAAGTTGTTAAAATAACCAATCTCAAAATAGCACTTGTTGGCTTTACTCCAATGACACCATTTTGCGAGTTGATAAAACTATAAGCGAAAAACAAAAACACGGATTTAATGAACGGCACTAAAAGTTCAGTAAGAAGAGTATCTAGTGCTGAAGATTTTCTAGTATCTGGGTTACTTTTTTCGGAATCAAGACCAAACCTCACTTTTTTATATCCTGTATACCTTGCTCTTGATTGTTTAGTCATACCAACCCAGGAGTTTTTATGCCATTTGACGTTACCCCTAGATAACCATCTTATGAAATCCCTATAATCTAAGAAGAACTCATTGAATGAGAACTGGTGAGGGTTGAAGACAAAGGGGGCAAAACACATCGAGACAAGAGTTAGCCAGAACCATAATAATGCAGGTTGCCAAATACTCAAAGTAGCAAAAAGCAACATAATAAAAAGTTTTGCACCTGAGTAGATGGACAATGATGCGAATTTCGAATAGAGGTATGAAAATGAATTTCTAGAAACAGCAAAACCCCGTCCAGTGGCAATATATCTGGCACCTCCAAATGTAACATCAGTTATCAAGGCATTCGAGTAAATTTGACAAACAAAAACCTCAAATAGAGGTGAGCAGGAGATGATATGGTTAAAAAATCTGGAGATAGCTTTCCAAGCACCCCTCTCGGTTAGTTCTTGAATAACTAATGGAACAAATGAGATGAAAAAAACAATAAAAACAGAGAAAACAAAAATTGTAACCCAATTTAAAACAGGCTGTAAATTATAGCAGCCGACTGGAATTTGAAGATCTGTGTAAGGAACGTCTTTATTATATTTGCAAATAGTTGATTCATGAGCCAAGGCACCTAAATTGACTAAAACAATCATGAACATTTGAACGGACAATGTAATAAAAAGGTTGTTGATATGAAATCCTGGATGTGCATAGTAAAACGATAGGAACCTATCGAGTGGAAGCTGTGTACCTAAATAGTAATACTCTCTTGACAACATTTGTTCACCCATACCAGCGCCGATTTTAGTTGTGAAATTTAAGATAGAGCCAAAACCAAGGTCACGGCCTTTTCCACATTGATAATAATCACAATGCTTTATTCTTCCACCTCTCAAGACTGCATTCATACCAGCATATATATCCTCATTTAAATGTAAACCTTTTTGTGCCTTCGAAATCCCTCCTCTTGTTGTCATAAATATGGCATTCAAGAAATCAGGGTGACCATAATGTAGCTTACCACCTATTTCTGCCAAAGTTCTGGCAAACAAGGTACCAAAAGTTTGTTCTTTACCAGCTGCAACATCACCTAGAACACCAATATTTTCAGAGAAAATGTACTCTCTTGCGCCCACAATAGCCACAGGTTGGGGTTCCGTGGTACTCCGAATACCAGGAATATAAGGCGGTGCGGTATCAAGATCTATTTCTTCAAATTCAGATAATATAGATCTGATTTTGATACATTCTTCTAGATAATTATCCTGATTTGCGTCAACAACTTGGATATATTCACCCCGGTAAAAAATTAGCGAATGATTTTGGTTATCTGATTTACCATCACCAAGAATTGGATTACCGGAGAGTCTTACTCTGAATCTTGGTATTCTTTGACCTCCCTGATCTTTTTCACAGAATCCATCAATTAGTGTTGAGTAATAGTGTTTTTCAGAAGTGTTTGAAGGATCATCTTCGGTTTCTAGATATGAAATCATTGTATCAGGGAATGCTCTTAATAAGCAATCCGTATCAAACCTTTCTTCAGGGCTAAACTCAGCATATCGCTGCATTGCAATCATGATTTTGCACTTTCTATGAGCCATAGCCTCAAGATCAACTTCAAGTTCACTCAAATTATCAAAATGATACTGAACAATTCCAGGATTTTCAATTCTGTATAAAAGCTTTAATGCTCGATTATAATTGTTGAAGCCTGAAGCTGTACGATAAAGTGTTTGCGTTCTCAACGAAGCCCATATTCTGGTTCTTAAAGTGTATTCAGGATTGGACGATTTGAAACCGACGCTATAGAAAGCGAGGTCATTGATGCGACCCTGAAGAATTTCATGTTCTTCTGAGTTTGCAGTAGATTCGTTCTCTAAGAATAGTGGTTCTGGGATGACCGAGTTCCCAGATACAGTATCATTAGCTGGAGTTTCAGTTGACCTGCTAGAAGATGGATTTTGCTTCTTTTTGGTTGTATCATATCTTCTAGTTACTGGAGACAACATACCACTCTCAACAGCTATGTTCTTGGTATCCTTTACAAAGCAATCCCATTCTGTAGGATAGAGATGTTTCAAGTACTCTAACAATGTGATTCTACTATTAAAGTCATCTTCTCTAATAATCTCACGAAGCGATAAAATGATCTTTTCTTTGTAGTGGGGAACTAAGACAGTGAAAGTAGGCATACTTTCAACAGCCATAGGTTCTGGTAATGGCGTAGCAAGAGATTGCGCAAAAAAAGATATTCTTCTTTGTGCCTCAGAATTTGCTGGGAAAAAGTCACTTTGATCATAGGTGTTGTCATCATTTGCAATAAAGAAAATAGGGGAACGCAATGTCTTTTTGTCATCAATATCAGAAGACACTTGCTGATACAACAATTTATGGACCATTTCTAGTGGAAGTAGGTGCTCCCTGTACATTGAAATTATTATTGCATTCCATACTTGAGAAACAAGGATTTTTGGTCTATATTTTACCTCCATCTCCCTTACTGCCAACACTTTCGAATATATTCTTTTTGGTAAACGAGAGTAAACATTTCTCCAAGGAGAAAGAAGGGATATACCAATAATGAATGATAAGATAACAGAGAAAAAGCAGTTAATAAGAATATACCAAAGATATGTATCAAGAAAGAATAACACCAAATCAGTCAAGTATATCAATCCCAAAACAATTCTCGCTTGTTGTTGACAAAGAAACGTTCCTAAATATCTGTCACCAATACAGCGATTCATTTGCATGATAGAAAGATTTCTGATTGGATCTCTAATTGATAAAGTCAAAAAGAAATAAGATTCAGCAAATTTAGCACCAAAAATGATAATCCAAAGACTAACAGATATAGCACGGCTTCTCATACTTAGATTAGGAAATGACGCAGCGAAAGTTCTGGAACTAGCGTAGCCTCTTGATTTCTTTGATTGCAAATATCTACCAAAAAGTGAGCCTAGTGGTTGAATTGCAAAAAACAATGCTGTAATGAGGGCAATAGCAAGTTGCACTATCGAAAGAGCAACTGAAAGTTTCGAATGTGTTTCCAAACCAAACCTTGAAAACAAATAAACAGGAGGTATAAAGTTGATAAGAGTAATAAGCAATAAACCGAACAATCTGGAGGACAAATGTTGAGCACCAGGCCATTTGCGCGGAACAAAAGTGAATTCAGCAAATGTAGCAATGAATTGTATTAAACAGGCAAGTGTACCTCCAAATGACATAGCGAGTAATCTTGATTGAAGAGTTGGTTGATTATCAAGTAATTGATCATAATGCATAGTATATAATGTTGGAGAGTTGAAACTTGTGAAGAACCAAAATGAACATAGGTGGATAATCCAAACTCTGTTAAAATTTGTGGCAACATGAAACCAAGTTCGTCTTTCTTTGAATGTCTTATAAAATGCTTTATCCCAATCAATTTCTTTGAAATACTTATATCTTTGGTCAAGAGGTAGATCCACAAGCCTCACCTTTGTTACTTTCAATCTAATACGCTCTATTCCTTCTGGATACCAAAAAAGTTGGTTGACATCATCATACCCAATAATCTTCTTGTGATCAATTTCTTTCTTGACAAAGAAACCAGTAGAATCCACATTATACATTTGATCTCTCAAAAATCTATAAATAGGGGTGATGACATTGTTTAGAAATTCGAATTCAGGAGCATGTTCAGTTTTCGATTTGCATTCATCAGACAAATAATAATCATAGGCACACTTGTATAAAAAACATAAGCACTCAGGCAAAAACCTTAATTGATTTGCCTCGCCCCAGATTAACAAGTATAATCCAATTTGTTCAACTTTCTCTTTAGAAGTCAAAGCATTCATTTTTTTTTTCCATTTGTAGTTTGCTATATCGAAGTTGAACTTTCTGTCAAGTTCATCTTCAGTGAACTCTGCTTTCATTGAATTCTGTGCAAAATCTTCCTCATTTTCTTTATACTTTCTGTATTGTTCTTTAAGATCAATTTGCTTACCTTTTGCAATCTTCTGATTTCTTTTATAGCCCTTCCCTTTAAGTTTCATCATATTAAATCCTAAGTCTTCATCTAGATCAAATTGTGCAGCAAAGAACCATTTTTTATAGTTCGAATTATCACCACCAATATATGAAGCATGAAGAGAGATCAAAGCGACAGCAGGAGTAACTCTACTAGCCCTGGAGTCCAACTGTGTCAAGAAGTGATCAAATATATTTTCAAGTGAAGATTTTTGGAAGCCGAACTTCTCAGTAAGGTTTTGCAATATAACATAGATCTCTCTTTGAGTGATAGGGACATCTTCAAGCCAACATGGATAAGGACCAAGTGACTTAAGATCTTTAGTATCCTGAATATTTTGTGGAGTCATGTCATTGATATGAGCCGCATACTCTTTTTGTTGAGTTTCTTCCTGTATATTTGCTGGTGGTTCATCTGAAGTTTCAGAAATATGACCATATTGTAGCGGATCTTGGTCTGTTATCAAGACATCACCACTAACATTAGTATACTCCGGTAGGGCTTTATCAGGTTCAGCGCTTCCTTTTCTGCTTCGCATCAGTGTTTTCAGCGGATACAAAACAATCTTAACAGCAAACCTCAATTGATGTTTGTGGAAATTCAAGCACATTCATTTTCAGCGACAAGTGAAATTTCGAATCGCCATGTTTGAATTTGGTTTTGTGTCACTACAAAGCTTCGTCTTTTTGAATGTTCACTCACCTTCAGTTGACCCGCGAAAATATTTCAGATCAATCACGTGATTAATATTCAAAACATCAAATATTCTGTGAGTTGCCGCTTTCGGTCAATCACAAACGGACAACCTTTGTTTATTCTGCAGAAGTTTCTGAAAATTGGCCGCTCTGAATGCATAAACATACATATGAAGCTTCGAAAAATTGGTCAACTTTCTCAATTAGTTAAAGCCTAGAGATAGTGTGAGTGAGTGAGTGTTCTTCAGAATGGACTGGAATGTCATTTATAAAACCAAAAGCAATCATACGCTTTCCATCTAGAATGCTCTAGTTACTCGAAGCAAAGAACATATCATTCTTCTATCTGGAATTTCAAACCAGGGTGAAGATTACTCAACACCAAGAGAGTTGAATCATGGCTTAGACAACCGAGACACTCGTCGACTCTAAGAGAAGTGCCTACTGATCTCATCATAGTTCAAAGAAGCCCATTAAAGTGTCACTTGAAAAGCAAAAACTCCACCCCAGAGATCAAAAAAGCAGAATATCCTGATGCCGTCTTATTTGTTAGCTGTTGCTTTCATTTGTTATGTGATCCACTTGGTGCACTTTTTGCTTTCAGTTGCTCGTGCAACATTACCCGACCGCAGATTGTGAAACCGAGTTAGGCAAAATGTAAGCAGCCCTAGACTTTCCGATCTAAGAGGACCTGAAAATTCTTCTCAACCTTGCTCTCTTTGCTATCTGGGCGTATTTACACATTTCCGTTTTCAGTAATTTAGAAACCGGCAACAGACCTAGACTGCAAGATCCGACGCTCAAGTGCCGCCTAGATCTTAATCCAGTCGCAAAATAGTCTCGGATTAATCAATTGTAAACAAATAAAATTTTTCAAATTCTCACGTCAACAAAACGCACCGGATTCCCACTTTTTTTTTTGAAACAAGGTTCCTTTTTTCTTTTCCCTTTCCTTCCTTATAGAATCAAGAGGTGATTGATACGAAACCGACTACTGTTCCTTCCTTTACACAGAGTATTATTTACTTCTTGTTCACAGTCACTCTTTTCAAGAAATACTCCTATCGTTATTACAACCCCTTTTTTCATAACACTCCTTTAAAAGTTATCAATTGAGAAATGCTTTTCAACAAATTGATCTCAACTACCGTTGCTGCTGCTTCAGCCCTTACTGCTTTAGCTGCTCCAGCTCACGTTCACAATCAACACAAAAGAGATGTTGTTGTTGTCACTGAAACTCAAACCGTTGTTGTCACCGCAGGTGCTCCATTGGTTATTGATGCTGACTCAACCACTCTAACCCTTTCCACCGTCAACACTGCCTTGGCTGCTTCTATCTCTTTGAGTACCACTATTTCAAGAGCTCCACAAGTCGCTGACACTACTGTTGCTGAAACAACAGTTGCTTCTGAAACCACCACTTCTTCAATTGCTACTTCTGTTGCTTCCTCCACCTTTGTCCCATCAGGTAAAGGTATCACTTATTCCCCATACACCTCTGCTGGTGCTTGTAAAGCTTTGGAAGAAGTTAAATCCGACTTAGCTAAATTATCTGATTATGATATCATTAGATTATATGGTGTTGACTGTTCTCAAGTTGAATTTGTCTTACAAGCTAAAGCTACTGGTCAAAAATTGTTCTTGGGTATCTTCTTTGTTGATGCCATTGAAGCTGGTATTTCTCAAATTGCTTCAGCTGTTGCTGCTCATGGTTCTTGGGATGATGTCTACACTGTTGCTATTGGTAATGAACTGGTCAACGATGGTGAAGCTACTGTTGCCCAAATTGCTTCTTACGTTGCTACTGGTAGATCAGCTTTAACTGCTGCTGGTTACTCCGGCCCAGTTGTTTCTGTTGATACCCATATTGCTACTATTAACAACCCAGGTTTATGTGACATATCTGATTATATTGCTATCAATGCTCATGCTTACTTCGATTACAACACCGAAGCTGCCGATGCTGGTGCCTGGTTATTATTGCAAATCCAAAGAGTTTGGTCTGCTTGTGGTGGTAACAAAAACGTTTTCGTGACTGAATCTGGTTGGCCACATCAAGGTGATACTTATGGTAAAGCTATTGCTTCCCCAGAAGCTCAAGCTGCTGCCATTAGTTCCCTTGTCTCCACTGTTGGTAACGATGTCATCTTATTCACCGCTTTTGATGATTTATGGAAAGCTGATGGATCCCTTCAAGTTGAAAAATACTGGGGTATCATCTAAACCGATCAATCCTTTGTGTTTATATTTTTTGATACCTTTTTAACCTTATTGAATTTTTTTAAGAGTTGAGTGGATGGTTTATATCGGCTTCAACTATTTTTATCAAATGTGTGGTCTCATGAACACACCTTGGTCTATTTTTTTTGACTTTATCACTTTATCAAACTTTTACCCCTTTATTTTTATCATGTCCAAAATTTTTACGTTTATTTGAATAGCCATGGATTTTAAATTCATGCCTTTGATACCTTTTAAAACAAGATTTGTATTACTTTGATTATTCAATTTCTTCCTATTATATTAAACTTGATTACCTCTTGGGGTGAGGTCTATGCCATCTTTAGTTAAAGATAGCGACTTATCTCTGTCAATATTGGGATGGGTCTTATGCACGCCCTCCTTCTCTTCTGCTCTCTCCATAACCTCCACTATAAGATCTTTCATTATTATATCTTCTATTGTAATTCGAGCGATACCTTGGTGATTCTGATCGTTCTCTTGGTCTTTTTTCCTCATAGCTTCTATATCTGGGAGGGGACCTTGAAGGGTCCCTTGAATAAGCTGTCGTATTCGCTCTGCCTCTAGACGGGGAGCGTGAGCGGTTTTGAACTGGCGATCTTGAAGGTGTTCTTGAAGGTGTTCTTGAAGGTGTTCTTGAAGGTGTTCTTGAAAAGTTTCTTTTTGGGGGAGACCTAGAGTATGATTTGGTTGAATAATCAGATCTCGCAGGGGACCTTGAGAATGAACGAGATCTGGAACTTGAGTATGATGAATGAGAAGAAACTGATCTTGATCTTCCACGGGTATCCAACGCAGAAGTTATTTTCTTCAAGTCTTCTCTAGTTATTTCGGTCAAAACACCAAGACCAATAGCAGTGAAATAATTAATAGAGAATCTCATGGAATCTGGATCCCTAACTGGGAATAAGCCTTCGAAATAAGTGATGTATTCCGGATCTGAAAGTCTTTTGATCAATTCTGGGATTCCCAGTTCTTCAACCAATTCTTGGAATAGAAATTTTATGAATATTCTCCCAGCAGACGAAGTATCCTGTTCTGTCAACTTGATATGAGATAAAACCTTCCAGTCTAAAGCATCACTCGATAATAAATGACCCCAAAACTTTGAGACGTTCCTCAGTGGATTTGACTCATATCTATGAATTGTATCATAATTTTCTTGGAAGACATGATCAAATGCTTCATTCCAAGTTTTACTTTGACTTGCTAATTTTTCACCACTAACACCATAATACTTCGAGTAAGTTGTTTCCTGAGAAGAAGCTTTAACAATTGTATCAACTGCCAATTCTTGATCCTCAGCCCTAATTCTAAGTTTGAGAATCTTATGCACAGCTTCATCTGGGGACATACTTCCTTTTAAAATCAAGTATATATTCTTTCGGAAATTTGTTTTGTTTGTTTCTGTCATGTCTTTAATTTGGATATCAACCATGGAATCATTTTCGGCAGAATTTAGTATTATATCATCTGCACCCTTAGCTTCTCTATCACTTCCACCACTTTCATTTTCTTCTTCTTCTTCTTCTGCCTCCTCCTCTTCTTCTTCATGTTCATGATCATGTCCTAAAATATCGACCCTTATCAAGTTATACTCCTCCTCATGCTTTTCATAATGTTCATCAAATTGGAAAACACTTAGATTATCTTGTGCTTTAAGTTTATCAGTGAGATGTATAGTATGCACAACCTGATCTTCTTCTTCAACCAAATCCAAACCTTCAGAGATAATTGGAAACTCTTTGTACCCATCTCTTCTAACATTAAATAACACTTCAATCATGTATTGCGTTCTCTTCTCAAGATTACGCTCTTGCAATAAATGCCTTAGAGATTCAAATATATCAGATAAAGCTTTTGGACAGACTTCTGTTAACAATAGACCAATATTCTTTATAAAATTAATAGCAACTTCGATTGAGTCGTCAGTTGGATTATTCAATAACAAGTGTAATATTTCGAGGGCCAAAATCTCGTGGGCCACCTGATGGTTGATCAAATGGGCTAGAAAAATGGTGGATGATAGACATAGTTCTTTATTATTTCTTTTATAGGCCTTCTTGAATTGTAAAACCAACCTTGAAATTAGAAGATTCCCAATATGAGGCAGTTTCGAATTAATGACAGCCACTAGTGAAGCATATACGTTGGTGAATGCTAAGGCAAGACTTTGGCCCTTCATTACACTTCTCACGAAGAGCCCTTGTCCTCTATTTAAATTCAATCGGAACAGCCCAACAACAATTGTTTTTATATTGCTTGTATTTGCCTTGTTCACTAAACCATTAATAGCTTTCTTTAGCTTCTCCCATTCAAGCTTTTGAACTTCTCTTGAACCTTTTTGGAAATTGATTTGTTCTAGCAGCGCTCTCAGCTTAGCTGGGGGTACATAACGACCACCACTCCTTAGCTCTTGGAGCAGTCTATATTCCTCCTCTGGCGCCAGAAGAGGCGCATTTTGGATAGTTTTCTCTGAGAGGGGCAGGTTTTCCTTCTCTCTCTCAGTATTTGTAAGATTTTGGAGGTTGTCCATTGCAATAAATGGCTTTAGAATTCGCGTTTGAGCACTTTTAGTGCTGAATCCGATGATCTTGTTGTTTTTTAAAGAGACCAAATATTTTTGTCTATAGAAAATTCGCAAAACTTTGAAACCCAAACAACGGACATTAGAAAATAACTAAATCAAACAATGAGCAAAGTTTACAAAGCAGCCATTCTGCTGCTGAAGGATATCGAAAGAATCCAATCTTATGATAATTTGATACAAAAGTCAATTTTGGAACTGACTGACAGCGGGTCTGTTGACATTTTGGTACTCCAGAAAATCACCAAATTGAACACTTTAGACCAGGTTTTATCTGAAATTTATACACTCTCTACAGAAATCATCCAGACACTCGGGAAACCTCTTATAGATGTTAGAGTCCTCTTCAATGACCATTACAAGGAGATTGAAGTGCCGAATTGGGATCTTCTAGTCCTTGATTCGTCCTCTGATGGTTCTTTCGACTCCTTCTGTTGTGAAAAGAAGGAATCCCTAGGACTACTCAATGTTCAGAGATCAACTTCTGATCCAAAAAGAATTGGATTGATTCAGGATGAAAGTGATGAGTCATTTCATGAGGTAAGTGCTGTGGGTGGGACATTTGATCATTTTCATGATGGCCACAAAATTCTACTAACCGCAGCTGCTTTCGTGACCCATAAGAAGCTGATTGTTGGTGTAACTGACCAAGAGCTTCTGGCAAATAAGAAGTTCAAAGAATTTCTGCAATCGTATGAACACCGTGTGGATGTACTCAAAAGGTTTTTAAAGCACATTAAGCCAAGTCTTGATATTGATCCTATTGCTATCCGTGATGTTTGTGGTCCTACTGGCTACATCGAGGATATTGACTCATTGGTAGTGAGTAGAGAAACTGTATCAGGCGCGGAATTTGTAAATAATACAAGAAGGGCAAAGGGATATCATGAGCTTGCAGTGCATGTCATAAACGTCCTGGGTGGACAAGCTGAGGATGGATTTCAGAATAAGCTAAGCAGCACTCAATTCAGAAAAGACCAATTTGAAGCATCAGGAGGGATCCAATAAAATAGGTATCTACTGTTTTATTAATGAATGCTTGTTCAATACGTAAGTGATATCTTTATTAAATTGATATTAAAAAGAAGCGATTAGAAAATTTTCATTATAGATACTTATAAAGTAGTTTTTTTTATCTGATAGAGATACCGCCACCCGCACTATTTTGTTGGGCACCTTGACGACTAGTACGATCAGGATGATCAAGAGCCAAGTATTCAGTTTCAGAAATCTCATCATATAGAACAAAATCATCCCAGTTTCCATTCTCATCTCCAGTATCAAGATATTCAGGTGCCTTAGCTTGTGGGTCCCATAAACAGAGCTGTACTTTACTAAATTCTTTTTGACCCAAACCAATCCTCTTTTGTAGACGTGTTTTCAATTCTTTTAGTTTTTCGCCAGGATACAGAGCAAACAAAAATGAAATGCCATGGAGTTTTCTTGGGTCTTTGAAGAATTGGATTATCTGTGCAAATTTTGGCGCAGTTTTTTCGTCTTTTGGATCATCATTATCATTATAATAATAGTCAATCAAAATCTGCTTTTCTTCAGGCAGTGAGGCAGCAAACACATCAATAGAGTCGTCTATAATTTGAATATTGGTTTCTGGGTCCAAAACCTGAAAGAATCTTGATTGAATATTACTCCAAATAATAAATGTGTCTTTGTCATCTTCAGAGGTATCAATTTTTACCTGCAACTTATCAAGCAAGATACCAATGGTATCATTTTCCTTCATTGGAAATTCAAAAGTTTGATAGTGATTATAGCCTGAAGGAATCCAATTGACTTTGACCAATTTCATATGTTCAAGCTCTTTCATTGGGATAGTTAGGATATCATACTCAAAAAAAGGTATCAAACCAGGACGCAACCTCTTTGAAATATAATCGGAAATAGATGAATCTGTTCTCAATAATGTTCTATGACCATTATAGTTAACGTGAACTCTAATGTATTTCTCATTTTGGTTAATCTTCAATGCAATTCTCTTCACTAATTCCTCAAATGGTGCACGGAATGAAATCCAGAAATCAAATGGCTCAGTATTGTCGTCTTTGTTGACAACATACTCATCTTCATTTGAAGATTGTGCTAAAGGTCTAACATCGATGTGGATTCTATGACGCAAGTATTCATAGAACTTGTCGGCAGTCTTGTAGAATGGATATATATTATTCGGATTATTGTCATCACTTGTGTTATCAGCAGTCTGGATAGTTAGAATGTCACCATCTGTTAACTCCAATTGATAGATACTGAGATTAGGGTCGAGCTCAGTTATTGAAGCACCATCCATCTCTTCATATGCAATCAATTGGGTTTCATCACTTAATCCTAAAGATTCCCTGATGAATGGAAAAAGAGTGCTCAAGACAGTATCTTCACCAACAACCACATGGGTAAACCCATTCAATGTTTGAGCCTTTACATCATAGTATTTCAACAATAGTAAATGCTTTGGGACATCAACAAGTATTTCAGAACCATTTGAGCTAGAGCTTTGCAAGGAGATAACATCCAAAGTTTTATTTAAAGATCTGAATAACTCTAATTCGGGTTGTTCAATCCAGATATTGGTAAAGCCATATTTCTTGATAGAGGGGGTATTGCTTAACTCTTCAATAGTCAAGGTCTCAATATCAGGAATCTCAGTGGATGGTCTAAGTGTATAATTTCTTCTGTAGCTCATAAAATGAAACTTCACACTTCTAGGATCAATACCCAGTTTCTCATGCAATTCAGGAAATAAATCAGTGAACTTTGCAGTCTTCAAAACTTTGACGTTATAAGGGTAGGAATCCTCATTGTATTGGTCTGGAGCAACAAGTCTTTGATCGGCACCTAGATCATAGCCTTCATATTTTTTAAATAGACCATTGCTATAGAATTTGATATTCAAGTAAAGATGCAGTTCTTCTAACTCCTTACGTTTTCTAGCTTCTTCTTCAATTTCAAGGTCAACTTCCTGAGAAACATTGTTTGGGACATCAACCTCGTCAACATCTTCCAATATTTCATCAACAGCATCTCTCTTAATGTAAACTAACATATATGCACTTGTATGACGTCTCAACTGATATTGTTGCTGTTCAGGTCTTGTGAGTTTTGCTAAAATTGATGGCTCCAATGCATCAATACCAAAGTTTGCTTCAAAAACTTGTCTTTTAGTAACTCTCCATACCTTATCATCATCAAATCTATACCACTTACCGGATTTATCAGGTTTGATCAATGCATAATAATGGCCTGTGGTTAAATCACCAGCATGAACTAAAACACCATGTAGGTCATAGATATCAGGACCCACCGATTTCGAGCCATCTTCATTGTCTAAAAATGGACTTAAGTCAATGCTTTCAGGAAACTCATAGCGATCATTCACTTTGACTAAAGTATCATAATTATAATCATATTCAAATCTTTTCAATTGAAGATGTAACACTTTTGGAAATTCCTTGAAAATCACACCTTTTTTCGCATCTTGGAGGCCAAAATCCTGAGCAGCATATTGATTTTCACCATCCATAAGCTCTACTTCAATGTAATTTTGGAATGATTCGCTTAAGTTACTCAGGTTCTTAACATTTAGCTGTATATCCCAGAACTCTTCAGTTCTTGAGGATTCATAATCAACATTAATACACTTGATGTAACTCTTCATTTGACCAACAAATGTTTCATTCAATATGGTCTCTACCGGCGTTCCTTTCATGCTTGTTTCCAATTTATCCATCAAAATTCTATTCAACTCTTGAACGTCATGTTGAGTGAAAGCATCACCAGTATCCCAACCAAAAGATTTAGTAAGCTCAGAAGTTTCTATAGCTATTTCTGAGCGTTGAAGTTGATAGAAAACTTTCTGAAGTGCAAATGGAACGCTTTCGCTTGTTTTCAGACCCTCAGTTGGTATTTGATAAACTGCTTTTCTAAAACTCTTAGTAAAAAAGTAGGACTGTAATAAGGAGTTCAAGTAACATGTTGCACCTTGGTTGTTGAAGCCCACAAATCCGGTTTCTTGTTTCGAATCATAGTCCAAAAGATTATGCCATAAAACGCCAGTTGTATCTTTGACGACCTTAACAAAAGCCGTGATATTGAAACTATCATCAGCCATCAATGCATTGTGTCCGCGTCTTTTTAACTGCGTCATATCAATGAAATTTGAAAACCCCCAGTCGATCGCGTTTTTGTTGAATCTTTGATGTGAGGTGCTCGCATGGAAGTTTTTGTCGTTTTTAGGATTAGAGATAATAAAAGTGAACTGAGCGCAAATATACCATTTTGGATCAACATATTCTTCCTCTTCTGAACCTTCAACTTTGTGTTTCTTTGGTCTCGGTTCTAGGTAAAGCGCAATATTGTTGTTAGAATTCCCTCTTGGAAACAGAAGTATACTCCATTCATGACCACCGGCTGTAAATACGGGGCTATGATACTTCTGCTCTGTGAATGAATGGAAGTTTTTAATCTCCCAAGTGAAGTTTCCAACACCAAGAACCTCTTCTTCTTCATCAGTCTTCTTCAAAATGTGACTCGCAGCATCAGTGAAGTCCACAGCTGAGTTAGAATAAATTGATCCTTGCCCCTTTTCCCCGTTGAAAAGGATAGCATTTGGACTTTTAGCAGAACTAAGATTCCTGGAAGGAGCAGGAGCATCCACAAGCTGTTCAGTTTCAGTGATAGCCATTGATTCGTTATCGTCAGGATCAATCAGGACGGCGTCTTTATCGGTCATTTTTCCAATGGTATATGATAAGTAGTATCTGTGATATCTGTGATATCGAAGGATCCAGAAAGGTCAAATAGAGCAAAAGGGGTTTAAGAGAATCCAAAGAGATCTTGGGGTATATGGTATCTATTAATGACTTTAGAAAACAGTTTGTTTTCTCAGACAGACTCGACTATTGGGTAAAAGGGAGGCTTTTAATATTTAGAAGTTCTCAGAGTGGAATTATGATATAACAATAAAAAACGACTCAGAAAAATGGAATTGAGACAATTACAAAAAATTCAATGTTTAAAAAGCTCAGGTTGAAATTGTGAGATCTCTATAATATTGAAAAGCAGTTTGACAAGTGCGATGTTTGCTGTAATTCTGGACTATTTCATTACCAATGATCATTTTTTAAGGAAGAAATGAGCGCATCGTGCATTATGATGACATAACCATTACTGTTAAAATATCACCTAGGGCGAGTCGAATGGAGTGCATTTTTACTGTTTGAACCCCCACGGTTTTTCGCTCTTCACTCATCACATGGCCTCTGCCTGGAGGATTTTCGTAGGCGGTGAATAGAACCACCTCTGACAGCAATTTTTGAAGCCATCACGAGCCCATTTTGACACAAAAGCGCGCTAAAATTGAAATTCTGGCATGATTTGGGCTGTGTCTGATCAGAACATGGCCGGATTATCTGTTTTTCCTGCAATGAGTGCCGCCATAACACCCGATTTCCATTTGCCTCTGAGCAGAACAACTCATCACCCAACCGTCGCCCACCAGAGATTACTGTCAATTTGCACATGGGTTTCTTTTGAAGGGGCTACCACACCACCCGTTATTCACAGTTTTATTCAGTTTATGCATTATTAATATGCGCTAAACCATGATTACATAATACTGTCAAAGTTGCGATATAGGAGATGGAACCATATAAAAGAGAGGCAACTGCCCGCCCTAACCCCTTTAAATTTATACAAAGCAACAAACATCAATTAAAAACACTATAACAATAACAAAACAAATGTCAGAAATAACCTTAGGTCGCTATCTTTTTGAAAGATTAAAGCAATTGGAAGTTAACACTATCTTTGGTCTTCCAGGTGATTTCAACTTGTCACTTTTGGACAAAGTCTATGAAGTTGATGGATTGAGATGGGCTGGTAATGCCAACGAATTGAATGCCGCCTATGCTGCTGATGGTTACTCAAGAGTCAAAAGACTTGCCGCTTTGGTCACCACCTTTGGTGTTGGTGAATTATCCGCCTTAAACGGTGTTGCTGGTGCTTATTCTGAATCAGTTGGTTTGGTTCACATTGTTGGTGTTCCTTCCATCTCTTCCCAAGCTAAACAATTGTTGTTACACCACACCCTAGGTAATGGTGATTTCACTGTCTTCCACAGAATGTCCTCGAACATCTCTCAAACCACAGCTTTTATTAAGGATATCAATTCTGCTCCAAGTGAAATTGATCGTGTTATCAGAGATGCTTACATTTACCAAAAACCAGTTTACTTAGCCCTTCCAGCTAACTTGGTTGACGATACAGTCTCAAGTCAATTGTTGAACACTCCAATTGATTTATCACCACCGCTTAATGACCCTGAAGCTGAACAAGAAGCCATTGATAATGTTTTAGAATTGATCCAAAAGGCTAAAAATCCTGTTATCTTGGTTGATGCTTGTGCTGCTCGTCATGATGTCAAAGATGAAACTAAAGATTTCGTCAATGCTACTCAATTTCCAGTTTTCGCTACTCCAATGGGTAAAGGTGTTGTCGATGAGCAACATCCAAGATTTGGTGGTGTCTACGTTGGTAGTTTATCCAAACCAGATGTTAAAGAAGCTGTTGAATCTGCTGATTTGGTCTTGAGTATTGGTGCTTTGCTATCTGATTTCAACACTGGATCTTTCTCATACTCCTACAAAACCAAAAACATTGTGGAGTTCCATTCCGACTACATCAAAATCAAGAATGCTACCTTCCCTGGTGTCCAATTTAAACAATTATTACAAAAACTGAACAAGGTTGTGGGTGAAGCAGCCAAAAATTACGAAACCCACCCAGTTCCATCATTGAAGTTGACAAACTCACCAGCTGTCCCACAAACTCCATTAACCCAAGAATGGTTATGGACCAGAGTCTCTTCCTTCTTAAGAGAAGGTGATATAGTTATCACCGAAACTGGTACTTCTGCTTTCGGTATTGTTCAATCAAGATTCCCATCCAACACAACTGGTATTTCTCAAGTCTTATGGGGTTCAATTGGTTACTCTGTTGGTGCCACTCTTGGTGCTGTTGCTGCTGCTGAAGAAGTTGATCCAAATAAAAGAGTGATTCTATTCGTTGGTGATGGTTCCTTGCAACTAACCGTCCAAGAAATTTCCACTATGATTAGATGGGGTTTGAAACCTTATATCTTTGTTTTGAACAACGATGGTTACACTATTGAAAGATTGATTCATGGTGAGAAAGCTTCTTACAATGATATTCAAAGCTGGGACCACTTAGCTCTATTACCTGCCTTTGGTGCCAAAAACTATGAAGCAGTTAGAGTTTCTAATGTTGGTGAATTTAACAAACTGGTTGAAGATGAAGATTTCAATAAAAATGATAAGATCAGATTGATCGAAGTTATCTTACCAGTTATGGATGCTCCAGCAAACTTGGTTAAACAAGCTCAATTGACTGCCTCTGTCAACTCTGTTAACGAATAATTGACCTAATGAAAACGTTTATGCTTGATTTATAAATGTGTTTAATGTGAATAATCTATTTTTATGGTTTATACTTGAAATGTAATAATCTTGATGTTATTATCATAAGATAATTTTTGACCTCCTTTAGTCAAAGTTCATATTTCTTACAGATCATATGAAAAAATCATCCCCATTGATTTGTACATTTTTATATATTATTCTCTAAAATCGTTATAAATAAACTATGAACAAAAGTTCACATGTGTGTGTAATGAAAGCTCACCAAAACAAAGACAACAGAAATCGAAATATGGCTCATAAACCTTGATAGAGTTTAGGCGATTTCAACCTTGAAATCCTGATGACATGCTTTCAAATAGTAAAAAAGGACATTGTAACTAAAAAATTGAAGAACTTAGCAAATTAGCTAGGAAAGTTAAAAGGAAACAGTGTTTCATTTCTTAGTTTGGTAAATCTTGTGGATCTGGGTTTTGGATCCAGTGAGAACCAAAGAATGGGATTTTTTGGTAGAAAGTTGTTTGGAAAATTGGAACACCTTCAGCAAAGACTAGTAAACCAATACTGGAAGCACCACCCCATAAAGCTAAGTTTGGAGCGTAGGCAATCAAGTTACTCAAGTTAATTTTACCGAAGCGTGGAATGGCTTTTAAAACTGGTTTGGAAATGTACTTCAAGCAGAGAAAGAAGTTAGTAACGAGTCATTCAAGGCAGTATATATCAGTTTAGGGATTGGGAGACATACTTGGACCATTTTGAAGTTGAGTTTGGGTACTTTTATAAAGGTTGTGTTTACAGCATTTCATTTTTTTTCTGATTTTTGGGAGTTTTTGTCATTGGAAAATCGCGGCATTCCATTGGCCATTACACACGTGATAATCACATGAATCACACACTATATTCACGTGATAGCGTAGTCGCGGTGATCTGTCTGTCAACATAGCAAACTCATGCCCCAAATGCTACTCCGCAGAACTGAAGGCAAGCTGAGATCATCAAGTCATTCATGTTACGCATAGTTAGATTTGACAAATCGCAACATTTGAGTCTCTTATTGAGTATAAATATAGTTTGATGTTCCAAATTTTCACTTTTTATTTTTTGATGTCACCATAACTATTAAATTTCTACTATGATGTCCAGATACCTAAGACCTCTATCAATTACCACAAAATACTATACCCAGGTTTCATATCGCTCCTTCTCATGCTATCCCCCTGCTCAGCAATCTATATTTGACTCTGCCAAACAAAAGCTGGATGAGATCAACCACAAGGTTGGGAAAGTTGCAGCTGATACGCTCGACAAAGCTGGTGGGATTGCTGAAGAAGCAAAGGAGAAGGCGCATAAGTATAGTGAACAGGCCCATAATGCCACTGAATCATTAAAGAAAAAGGGTACAGAAAAATATGAGCACTTCAAAGATTCTGTTGATAAGGACAGTATCCCAGAAGAAGTTTATCAGAAACGTGAAGAGTTTGCCAAATGGTCTGAATCTGCAAAGGAGGATGCAAAAGAGGCAGCTAAAGATCTCTCTGGAGAAGTAAAGAAGAGTTTCAAGGAAGCAAAGGAAGAAGCTGAGAAAAGATTTGACTAACTGATTGAATGCCCTTCATACTTGATGGATAAGTACAATTTGATTTTTTTACTAAATATAACTACTCAAGTTATACATTGAAATGATATTTGTAGGATAGATATGTTTGGCTTAAATGTTGCTCATTACAAAACTACAATTGAATATTAAAACGTTAATTTTGTGATAATCAGAAAATAAACAACACGGTCTTAATGCCAAATTTTCAAGTATCCAAGATTTACAACATAAGAAATGAGACAATGTAAGCTGACCTGAGTATAATAATGAAGCAAAGGGGCATCGATAAATAACCATCATGATATCATAAATGTTTCTTTAAAATTCCAAGAATTGGGGAAGGGAGTAGACCGATGAAGAATCGGGTTATGATTTGGTGTAATAGTCATTGAATAAGGTGCCTATTTGAGGCAACGAGTTCTTTATAGGCTCAACTCTGATATTACTAGTGTTGTAGTGAATAGATGAATCCTCATCATCAGAGAGTAACTCTGAATTGTAAAAGCTGAACGAACCAGCTCTCAGCCTCCTCAAACTGTTCAAGCCCGGTGAGGCTGAATGTCCTAAAGATGTTGAAATCTTCATCGAATTTGATCTCTGTTTTGAGCCCTGTATTGGGATTGAAGGGAATGATAATGAATTCTTTCTAGATGCGTAGCGTTCTGGAATGACTAATGGGTATGGTGATGTCATACTGAATGATTTTGATCTTAAAGAATCTTGGTTAAGGAATGAAGAAGATGATGTAATAGAAGTTTGTGAAGAGTTTGAATATGATCTGTTTAATTTTTGGACAGTTTGGGATAAGGAATTTTCAAATGGGATCAGAGTGGACGTTGTAGATGATAGGTGTAGTGGATGTGGATGCGAATGACGATTTTGTGGTTTAATTGGTGTTGCAAGTGGACTTTCAGATGAGATAGCACTTGTAGATTTTGATTGTTGCTCTAGTTCATTTATTCTTGATTTGATTTGAACCTCTGTGCGCAACGACAAGATAATGCTTAGCTCAGTAAAACTCAATTCACGTTGTCTTCGAGTCAGCAAAAGTTCATCCTCTTCGGGGGTCCACTGTTGAGCAGAAAAAATAGCTTTTGAGTCAATCTCCTCATCATCACTTGAAGCAGAGGATGAAGAGGACAGGGATGTTGATAGTGGATCAGGAGAATCTTTATCGAGTTTCTCACGCTGTATATCATTATTGAAACTCCACTTTTGATGAGATAAATTAGACATATTGTTTGCCTGGGAAGCGAGTTTACCAGAAGACGTACCAGAGACAGAATTAGATCTCACTTGTTGAGGAATCAAAGCTTTCAGATTTTTGATCGAAGATGCAGGTGCAGATAATGATGATGGTAGAATCTTGGTGTCTTGCGAAGGAACAGAGTTTGTAATTGATTGGTTTTCAGAAGTATCAGGAGTCGAGACGGCCACTGTCGCACCTGGAGTAGAAGACGCAGTAGATGTGTTTGATCCAGTAGTCTTTAGAGAGCCGGATCTCAGTCTTCTCCATCTAAACTGGCAAGCATTTGGTGTTCTGTGAGTAAAATGAGAGGCAATTTCCTTCCACCCCAATTTTTGCTGCTCCTTCAAATGACGAAGCAGCAGGTCATCTTGAGGGTCCCAAGAGGAAGGAGTGCGAGTGAATACTCTAGAAATCTTAATATCCTGTGGGGTTGAAGAAGAGATATCAGTCATTATTTCCGTTTAATACCTTTTTTTATTTTGAATAGGTCAATACAATAGTTTGTTTCTCAACGCGGGCGAACTTGGAAGTGATGAGATGAGATGAGGCTAGGTATTTGAAAATAGGTAGAAAAGATCAGGACAAAAGAAGCCAGTGAGTAATACAGAACTAAATGGCAACAAATATCTATAAGCTATCGTTTCAGGTAGAATGAGTTCAAAATGAGTGACTTTTCGCTGGTTTGCAATAAAAGTGGGCCTTCTTCTAAAGGGTTGTCCAGTTTCTTCTACCAAAAGATGACGCGTGCTTGAGTGGCTCTAACAATCTGAGGGTGAAGTTGAAAGTAATTAATGTGTGGTATGTTCTTTGGTCTTCGTGAAAAGATGAACAGCTGCCAAACAATAGAGAAATTTGGTTTGTTGAAAGTGCGAATCACTTGTTCCACTCAGTTTCCTCGAAATGGACCTCCAAAGTCGTTGAGATTTTGTGCTTTGTGCTGCCCAAACCAGGTGATCGCATGATAAAGAATCGACACGTCAAGCTTGGGGCAAGATAGCGCTTTGTCACGTGACTGCACCATTTTTGGTCCAATCAGGGAGCCAGTGACGCTTTTTCACTGGATTTCACTGGGGGCTAAGGCTATTAGTCGAGATATAGTCATATATACTGGTATATCACTATCTAATCCTATTATTTATATAATACGTATAAACAACGGTTGAAACTTATCGTAAGACTTTATGAAGAAAACTTGGTATTGACTTTTATGTATCAAAAAAAAAAAATTACACAATTAGTATAGGGATAATGCTCTAATGACTCTTAAAATACAGAGAATAGCAAATATTTATTATATTCTGTTGGATTAGTTTCTTTGATTGTGATATTGAATCGAAGAAACAGGGCAAATCATCTCACTCAAGAACACCCAAACATCCAGACATCGGAAGCATTTGAAACATCATTAGAGACACTGGATTGGCATTGTTTTCCTTAGTACCGTCGTTACAATTAGCTGGGTTTATAGAAGCTAACGCTATAGAACAGCACAAATAGAATATGTAACTTTCCTATGTATTGGATGTTCTATAGGGATACGCGAGTGCCGCTTTAATCAATTTTCCAATGCTCTTCTGTTTGCTCTCCAAACAACTCAACAGCATATAAACCCAGCGTACTGAACATGTTAATCCAGTTCCAGAATCGTCCAGGATCGACATAAATACGGCTGCTCTTGGGTGAGACATCATTGCTCAATGGAAACCAACATCCCCAGAGACATAGCTTCTCTTCTAGCTCATTTGAATATTGCATCATTAAATGGGTATATACTGCTATGACAATACAAGGACTGAAAGCATAGATGATTCTTATAACTTTGGTTGATGGCTCGGGACTTTTTAAGGCAGGAATAATTCTTGTGGCTGAATAAAACACAGAAACACGGTAGGCCAGGTTGATTAGAATAGCAGGTGTGATGTTCTTGCAGGCAGCTATTAGAAATTCAATTACTGCTTGAAATGAATTTGGAGCATTTAAGGCAACTATTGATAGTAAGTTTGTGAATGAGTCGGTTATCACTAGCGGTAAGTGTTGAGTTTCTTGTTTCAATTGATTTGCAGCTGATGATATTAATAACCCGATTTCATTAGATGCTAAGTGCGATAGCTCAGGAAAAGTTTCATAGATACATCTAACAATATAGGCAAATAATAGAGAGCTTTCAATGGTAGAGCCTTTGTTAGAAACAATCCCATAAAGTCCAAGCCCCGAAGAAAATGTTAAAATTGCACCAATAAGTGAAGAAGATGATGTGCTAATTTCAATTGGGAAGCAGTAAATCTTGTATAGGAAATACAATGAGGTGGTAATAATGCCCCCAGATGCTAAGAGGCTGACGATGACCCAGCTCTCGGATTTTTTAACCTTCAACCATGTAAAAGTTTGACCAATAGCTTGAATAGCCAGTATAGAACAGAGCCCCTCAAATATTGTGAATAAAGGTGTTGAGTTTAGGATAAATAATCTCCATGGGTTGATAAAAAACTTATAATGAGCTTCATTGTTTTTCAAATATTCGAATTCCTTATTAGTGAAGATACTCAAAAATAGGGTCAACAGACTTGGAATCAAAAGATGTTGAGAATAATAGATGAATTGAAACAATGCATTTTTGTACAGAAATAATCTGAATACGGTCAAGATACCATAGATATTAAATAAAGTGACCGTAAAGGCTAAACCACAGTTCACACCACCAACTTGGAACGCTATAGGTATCGTGAGTACTATAAGTATTAGATATAGTGTGGTAAATAGAGCACGTATGGTCCTTATAGCCCGCTTAATATATGTTGAGGGCATGATATTATGTGATTCAATATTATTGACATTAAAAATGAGCTGGAACACACTTAAGAAGCAGTGATGTATGTTCAGTACTGTCTTTTGTGCACAAATAAACAGGTCTTAGTGACAAGAAGTCCAATTAAAAGAAATATGTTGATTGTTAGAAACCAATGAAGAGGATCAATATATAATGAAATGAGGGCAGGTCAACCAAGTTTTTAATGCACAGTAATCTTAAGAGTTCTTTCTGCTACATTTTTTTGCAGTTCTTTATTTTCCTTTCCACCAAAAAAATAGAAAGCTTCGCGAAAAGGCTTTCAACTCGTTCCTTATTTGGAAAACTTCCCGTTTGAACAACATACTAAATTATCATGTGACTAGTCATGTGATAATGACATAACCGATGAGGAAAAAAATTTATGTTGTATTAAACCATTTCTATGTTTCCAAGCCAGTTTTAATTACCAAACAACAGCAATGGGTGCAAGTGACTCTAGGAAGCAAAGAAGAACAGAGAAACAATTTAAGGATTCTCATTCTGACCAACCATCTCTAAAGAGATCCAAAAGGGATAGAGGTAGATCAGATTACAGAAATATTACCAGGACTGCAAGAAGAGGTCCTAAAATTGAAGAAGATGAACCTGCTATAGAATTGGCGGAAAGCAATGATTCAAGCGATGATGGTCACAGAGAATCTGTGGTGCGTGATGATAAAGGTGAAGCTTATAATGCTCTTCTAAACTTATTATCTGCTGAACAAGAAGCTTCTGATTCTGAGTCTGAAGAAGATGAGGAGGAAGATGTGAACCAAATAGACAAGGACAGCGAGGAAGTGGAAGACATCAATAAGGAAGAAAAAGAAAAAGAAAGTGCTAATAGTGATGCAGAAGAGGAAGACCAAGTTGCCGGTATAGTTTATGATGATAAACTAGACTCAGAAGATGAATCAAATGATGAAAATGATTCAGATTCGGAAGACTTATCAGATCCCTTTGAATATCATTTTGGAAGTTCTAGCCCTAAATACCTCGCTAATAGCATCAAAGCTCTAGAAGAAGGAGGAAATCGCTGGAAAACTAACAAGGAATCCTTTGACAAGTATATTTCCATCAATTCTTCAGTGCCAATTGATGAAGCTGCAAAGTATTTCAAAAATACAAGTGACTATTCGATTAAGGCTAGAATTTCGAAGCCATTCCAAGAAAAGAATGAAAGCAACTTTGATGAAAGGGCTGTACCTAAATTGTTGAAAGATTCGATCTTCTCATATAAAGATGTGCTTTTCCCATATGGATCTACTGAAAATATTGATGATTATAGAAAACTTTATACCTATCATTCGCTAAATCATGTTTACAAAACTAGAGATAGAATTCTGAAGAATAACACCAAGATTCGTGCTCAAACTGAAAAAATTGAAGAAGGTAAACTAAAACCAGAAGACGAAAAGGAGTTTAGAGACCAAGGTTTTACAAGAGCGAAAGTCTTAATTTTGCTGCCAACAAGACATCACTGTTATGAAGTAGTTAAGCACTTAATAGATTATTCTGGGGCCGAACAGATTGAAAACCAAAAGAAATTTAAAGGGCAATTTTATGAAGAGTCAGAAGTTCCAGATACAAAACCAGAAGATTTTAGAGAATTATTTCAAGGTAACACAAATGATTTCTTTTGCCTTGGTATTAAATTTACCAGAAAGACCATGAAATTATATTCTTCTTTTTACAATTCTGATATCATTCTTGCATCCCCAATCGGTTTACAACTAATATTGGAGCATCCGGATAAGAAAAAGAGACAAACAGATTTTTTGAGTTCAATTGAAGTTCTTGTTGTTGATCAAGCACATTCCATTGAAATGCAAAACTGGGATCATGTCTTAACAGTTCTGAAATACTTGAATAAGGTCCCAAAAGAGTTACATGATACTGATTTTTCAAGAGTTAGAATGTGGTCAATTGAGGACCAGGCCAAGTACTTCACCCAATCATTGATATTCACACAATACAACACTCCAAATGTCAATAATTTATTAACAAGATCACAGAATATATTTGGTAAAGAAAGATTTAGATCACTAATTCTTAATGAGGATAGCGCCATATTTAAAGTTGGTTTAAAGATTAAACAGATATTTACTAGGTTTACTTCATCTTCACCATTTGATGAGCCAGATGAGCGTTTTAATCACTTCAAATCTGTCATAGTGCCTGCATTATCGAAATCTACATCCTATGAAGATGGTCTGTTGCTCTATATCCCAGAATACTCTGACTTCTTGAGAATTAAGAACTATTTGCACAACAAGACTTCACTTGCATTCTGTGATATTAACGAGTACTCTGAGCAGAAAGATCTCTCAAGATCCAGGGCATTATTCTTACAAGGGAAGTCTAAGCTCATGCTGTACACTGAGAGGTTGCACCATTACAGAAGATTTGAATTGAAAGGTGTGAAGAACATCCTAATGTATGGTGTTCCAAGGAATCCCAACTTTTACACTGAGATCGTTTCAGCCATTGGAAGATCTGTTTATGAAGAGATTGCAGATTTTAACATTTCAACTGTCCGTTGTTTATACTCCAAATGGGATGCTCTAGCGATTGAGAGAATCGTTGGTACAAAGCGTGCATCAGTGTTGACACATGGCCAAAATGAGTTTTATGAGTTCAGATAGGTTGATCGGAAATCGGAAATCGGGTCCTAGAAATATTCGGTTACCACGCTAATTGACATTTGACGTAAACTAGAAATTGTAGTCCCATCGGGTCTTTATTTTTTCCTCTCTCTTGATGAAAGGCATGAAAAGTGACTTTGCGGCGGTTATGATTGGGCCAATTTGTTGGCTTATTTTAGGGTGGAATAAACGATTCTAAGGAAGAATTTTCTGGGTAGTAGTGAGTTGGGGACACTGAACATGATAGAATTACATCTTGTTTATCTTATTTCTGTTAGTTGTCGCAGTTCGCTTATATATACCTCTTTTCTTTACCTGGTTTCTCCAGGTTTTCTCTTTTTTTTTTTTTTAATTTTTATTTTTCTTTAAATGGGTCTAGAAAATTCCTAAACACATCGAAAACCCAGTCTCAATTGATATTTTCTAAGCAAAAGTGCCAAACCGATGAATGACCCCAGATTTTGGATGCTCAATAGTCGAGCTCACTTTGATGTTTCAGATTCATCCGATAAAGCCCAGAGTTTTACCAAAACCATAGCACTTAAACACTTTATCACAATCTCGTTATTAATGACTTTGGAGTAATTTTGTCACTGGATAATTGTAGGTGCGATGATTAAATTGTTAACGAATCAAACCTAGTCCCCATATTTTAATTCCCAGTCCGATTTCTTAAAACCCGGGATAGGTGCCGGTTTTTGTTAAGACTTTTAATTGGAAGAAAACAACAAAAACTAGAACTTTTTGCAAAAACATTTAAATAAACTTCTTGCTCACCACAGAGAAGCGCTATATTGCACCCAATTCAACCACATAATTAAGTTGTCTGCTATTTTTCAACTTACTACTTTTGGTTTTTGTTTTGCTTTAGACTTCTCTTTTCTTTTTCTTTCACTGCACTCAATTTTTGACTCGTTAGTTACCATCAACGAATTCAACTGACAACCATCTTGAACTTATTTACAACTGTGTTCGTGTATTTGGTGTTTGTCTAATCTGAAATACTTTGTTTGAAATATCAGTTTTGCCACCATGCTTAGAACTCTTCGCAGTGGTTCCGCCTTACCACGTTCTAGGTTATTCACCAGCCTGAAGTCCTCCACCAAAGCTCCTTTGCGTGTCTACTCCACCTCATTTGATGACTTCTTATCCACCCCAAATGCTTCATATATTGATGAAATGTACTCTGCCTGGAAGAAAGATCCATCTTCAGTCCATGTTTCATGGAACGCCTACTTTAAAAATTTGGACGGCAATGTCGCTCCAGCCACTGCTTTCACTCCACCACCAACTTTGATTCCTTCAGGTGGTGTTGCTTCTGCTATCCCAAGATCTTCTGCTAACAACGAAGATGTCTTGTTACATTTGAAAGTTCAATTGTTAGTTAGAGCTTACCAGGTTAGAGGTCACCAAAAGGCCCACATTGATCCGCTGGGAATCGCATTTTCAGATGATGCCAGTTTCAAAGTTCCAAAAGAATTGACTCTAGAACATTATGGCTTCACCGAAGCTGATTTAGATAGACAGGTCCATTTGGGTCCAGGTATCTTACCAAGATTTGCCAAAGGGGGTAAAGAAGATCTAACTTTAAGAGAAATTATTACTACTTGTGAAAAATTATACTGTTCAACAATTGGTTACGAATACATTCATATCCCATCCAGAGAAAAATGTGACTGGTTAAGAGAAAGAATTGAAATTCCAAAACCATATGAATATACTGTTGACCAAAAGAGACAGATTTTAGATCGTCTGATCTGGGCCACTTCTTTTGAAACCTTCTTATCTACCAAATTCCCAAATGACAAAAGATTTGGTTTGGAAGGTGCTGAATCCGTTATCCCAGGTGTCAAATCTTTAATTGACCGTGCTGTTGAACTCGGCGTTGAAGACGTTATTATTGGTATGCCACATCGTGGTAGATTAAATATGTTGTCGAACGTTGTTAGAAAACCAAATGAATCTATTTTCTCCGAATTCACCGGTGTTAAAGAAGTTGATGAAGGTTCTGGTGATGTTAAATACCATTTGGGTATGAACTTCCAAAGACCAACCACCTCCGGTAAACATGTTAACTTATCTCTAGTTGCTAACCCATCCCATTTAGAAGCTGAAGATCCAGTTGTTTTGGGTAGAACCAGAGCTGTTCAACACTACAAAAATGATGTTGGTACCTTTGACAAAGCCACTGGTATTTTGTTTCATGGTGATGCTGCTTTTGCAGGTCAAGGTGTTGTGTACGAAACCATTGGTTTAAGCGCTCTACCAGCTTACTCCACTGGTGGTACTATCCATGTTATTGTTAACAATCAAATTGGTTTCACAACTGATCCAAGATTCGCTAGATCTACTCCATATCCATCTGATCTTGCCAAATCTATCAATGCCCCAATCTTCCATGTCAATGCCGATGATGTTGAAGGTATCACCTTCATCTTCACATTGGCCGCTGAATGGAGAGCAACTTTCCACTCTGATGTTATCATTGATGTTGTTGGTTACAGAAAATACGGTCACAATGAAACTGATCAACCTTCTTTCACCCAACCATTAATGTATCAAAAGATTGCTCAAAAAGAATCTGTCATTGACATTTACACCAAAAAATTGATCGATGAAGGCTCATTTACTAAATCTGACATTGATGAACACAAACAATGGGTTTGGAACATCTTAGAAGAATCATTCAAGAAATCTAAAGAATATAAACCGACCTCAAGAGAATGGTTAACCACCCCATGGGAAGGTTTTAAATCACCAAAAGAATTAGCTACTGAAATTCTACCTCACTTACCAACCGCTGTTGAAGAATCAACTTTAAAACACATTGGTGATGTCATTTCAAGCTGGCCAGAAGGCTTTGAAGTTCACAGAAACTTGAAGAGAATCTTGAGCCAACGTAAAAAATCCGTTGTTGAGACCGGTGAAGGTATTGATTGGGCTACTGGTGAAGCTTTAGCTTATGGTTCCATGGTGAATGAAGGCTACCACGTCAGAGTTTCAGGTCAAGATGTTGAAAGAGGTACATTCTCTCAACGTCATTCTGTTTTACATGACCAAGCTTCTGAAAAGACTTACACTCCATTAAAACACGTTTCTGAAAACCAAGCTGATTTTGCTATTTCAAACTCCTCATTATCTGAATATGGTGTTATGGGTTTCGAATATGGTTACTCATTGACCTCTCCAGACGCTTTTGTTCAATGGGAAGCTCAATTTGGTGATTTTGCTAACACCGCCCAAGTGATCATCGATCAATTTATTGCTGCTGGTGAATCCAAATGGAAACAAAGATCCGGTTTGGTCTTAACTTTGCCACATGGTTATGATGGTCAAGGTCCAGAACATTCTTCTGGTAGATTGGAAAGATACTTACAGTTAGGTAATGAAGATCCAAGATACTTCCCATCTCCAGAAAAATTGGAACGTCAACATCAGGACTGTAACTTCCAAATTGTTTATCCAACCACTCCATCTAACTTGTTCCACGTTTACAGAAGACAAGTTCACCGTCAATTCAGAAAACCAGCTGTTCTATTTGTCTCCAAGCAATTGCTAAGACATCCATTGGCCAGATCACCTCTATCTGAATTCACTGGTGATTCTCACTTCCAATGGATCATTGAAGATGTTGAATTAGGTAAATCTATCGGTACCAGAGAAGAAATCAAACGTGTTGTCTTGTTATCAGGTCAGGTTTACACTGCTCTACATAAGAAACGTCAATCTTTGGAAGATAAGACCACTGCTTTTATCAAAGTTGAACAAATACATCCATTCCCATGGGCTCAACTGCGTGATTCCTTGAACAGTTTCCCTAATGCTGAGGACTTAGTCTGGGCTCAAGAAGAACCAATGAACATGGGTGCTTGGAGTTTTGTTGAACCAAGATTAGCAACACTTCTAAAGGAAACCACTCATTCAGGTAAGGAATTCCGTTACGCTGGTAGAGATCCATCTGCTTCAGTTGCCGCTGGTGCCAAGAGTAAACACATTACTGAAGAAAACGCCTTATTAGCTGATGTTTTCCAATCTAACTAGCAACGAAAAGAGCTTTTAACGATAAGTGATGAGGAAGTTTTGAAAAATAATTTGACAGAACTGAATGACAATGATTCCAATGATAAGTTTTCACAGGTTTCAAGAGCTTCTGTTCAAAATTTGACCCAATATGAAAAGAAACTTTTAGTTATTCATGATGCTACAGCTATGACTATTCTGGGACTCATTGTTTTCCTATTTTTTTGAAAAAAAAATCATTTCTTTGATACGTCCATTTTTTCATATATTATAATTTATTAATTGATTTGAGAGCTATAATGTAGATGACCTAGTTCGGCATGTCAAACTCAATTTGGTTACTATGTCTTGAGATTAAGAGCAAGTCATCAATCCTCTATCACCGTTGTATCACAGAATGTCTCACTATCTACATTTTTAGGGTACTCCATTTGAATTTCCTTGTTGCTATTCTCATTGTTTGACTTTTCATCTTTTGTTTTTTCATTCTTTAAAGCTGTTTCCCTGGCCTTTTTGATCAGTGAATTCCAGTCAGTTTTTGCTTTTGTATCCGTACTCGTACCCATTTTAATAGCACTTTCCCATTGTGCTAGTTGACGTCGAAGGATTCTTGGATCTTTAGGATTGATAGTATCACAGTTTGCATTCCAAAGCACTAGGTAATGATTATATCTCGCTTCTAATTGTGGCCTTGTTCCTATTGTGGGTAACTCGACTTTTGAGAGCTTCGTTTTAAGTGCAGGTGTTGAAAGTGATGAAAAGTCAAGTTTCTTCAGTTTGGTATATTCTGATGCGCTGCTTCTCTTTTGTAGTGAAGTCTTCGCGGGACTGTTTGAAGCCAAATGATGATGGATAGTAGAAGGCGATGGTATGTTAGGAGTAAACACTCTGGTTTCAGCATTTTTCTCTTCAGTGGACGTATTATACTCTTGAGGTTTCTCAAGAGCGCCATTTGTTAAGCAGTCATCCAAGTGTGATGATTGAAGGACTCGAATGGGAAACTTTTTGAAACATATTGGGCACTCACTAAGTTGGCTTGACACAGCTTCATTAGTTTTAGGCTTTTTAATAAAAGCATCAAGACCGGTTGCTTTTGGGTCAAAGAATCGTTTTTTTGTCTCCTTCTCTTGTAGTATGACAACATCATCCTCATCGACATGATTGCTTTGTGTTTGTGCAAGTTCATGATCCTCTTCTCTCTCGTCAACTTCAATTATTTCAAGCGATTCAGTATGTTTGATAGGGGGTATGCTTTTTCTAGAATCTATTTGCTCTTCTCTTGGTGGGATTTGATCAAGGGGTTTGGATATTTTGTTGATGGCTGTAAGGCTCAATAGATCCGGCCTCATAGATTTAAAGCTCATTATCACTTCTTCTAATACTATATTTCTGTTCAAATTTGACTCTCTCAGCTCCTTGGAACAAATAGGACATTTTGGAGTACTGAAAAGGTAAGATCTAATACAAACAGAGCATAAAGAGTGCCCACAGTGAGTTAGCATAGGTGCGATCATGAATTCCTTACATATGTGGCACCTAAGAAGGGCATCAAGCTCTGACAGCTTGGGCAGTTTCGAATTTTTGAAGTCTAATGGGTCAGTTATCGGATTTGAATCTTTAAGGGAAGACATTATGACCTGTTTATTGGAACCACACAGAGCATTCCGTGAAATTGTTTGTTAAAGATTTCTATCAAATACTTTTTTTTCGCCATTCATAAGATGACAGAAAATTTCGCGGATAGAAAAAGTGTTGGTTATGAGCCACTCTACTTTACGCGCGAGTTGTTTGAGATGGAAAAAAGAACACTTTGACACATCGATTTGCTTTTTCTGGATCAGCAGGAGACTGTGGAAACACACACACTTACCCTAGCTCTTACCAAATAGCAACCCACGTTCGAAGTGTTATCGTTTCGCCTCCTTTTATACATGCGCGACTTTTATCTTTATACCAATATAAGACGTAAACAATTAGTCGAACCACTTCAGATAGCCTGTTGTGCTATACAGCTCATAGTCACAAGCTCATCACGCTTCTGTAGAACTAGTCATGACCTGCGTCTCTTAACCGAGTTTAGAAATGAGCTTGTCCGAAACCCACTTTTTGGAAGTCGGCAATTTATTCCAAAAGACGCGTCTCGTTTGTTTACTTTTGTACAATGCTTACATAATCGAGTAGGAATAAATTTTCGCGTTTGCAAAAGATAAATCTAAATGAAATTTCGAAATATTTTAAGGAAGCAAAGCAGCCCCAAAAAGATCGTCTTATTTAAACACGCGAAGAACCACACTGCTCTTAAAAGATCCCAGAAACCCTCAAAGAAAATTCTTAGATAAAAAGTTTGAATTGTTTGTAATTGGTGTCTTTTCCCTTCTTGACGCACCTAGAAGGAGACAGCAAGCTATAAGCGAAAGGTTATAAAGACACTTAAAGCAAGGAATAGCCTATAGTGAAGAAGCAAAACATATCACCCTTACAAAAGTTATATTGAAACAGCAATACCTCCCTGAATACCTGTTTGAAACTGAAAGGCTATTTAAGAACACGCTTTAGTTTCAGCAATGCACTCTAATCAAGATTTGAACTCAAACCTGATAAAGTCACTGACTTCCATTCACCTACCACCTCCACCTTCTGCACATCGCCAAATAACATATACTGAGCCTCTTCCGCCTTCGTCATCACCTCCAAGAAATATCGTGGCACTCTCAGAAGTGAAAGCTATAAACTTGAAGAAAACTCCTAATGCTGACTATTCGAATTCATTTGACAATAGCATGGTTGAGAAACCAAATATGGAGAAAGTAGTACAGAAAAACAAGAGACGAAGCTCTGCTCGGGATGAACTATCTGCACCTTTGAACACACCTCCACACACGATTTCTAGAGGTGAATCGCGTACTTTAAAGAAACAGAAAACTCAAACAACACCAACAATGAATAACAAAAGAGGGAGCAAAAAGGCCAAGAATAATCCATTATCACCTCAATTTTCTTCACCAACCTCTTTAATTGCAGAACAAGTTGAGAAACCTCCAGCACCTACATTCACCACCACTAAATTGAAGAAGAAATCTATAACAATCGATAATCCAATTATCCTCGAGCAAATTCCGTCTCCTAGTAAAATGCCCAAGGTGATTTATGAATCAGATGGCAAGCCACCTTATTCTTATGCTACTTTAATTGGGATGGCAATTTTAAGAGGAGAAGATAGAAAGTTAACACTATCTCAAATCTACAGTTGGATCTCTTCAACCTTCAAATATTACAGAAAGAATGATGTTGGATGGCAGAATTCTATTAGACATAATTTATCATTAAACAAGGCTTTTGTGAAAGCAGAAAAATCTTCGGACGGTAAAGGTCACTTTTGGGAAGTTGTACCTGGTTATGAAATGCAGTTCATCAAAGGTAAATCAGGTAAGAGATCGTTTGGAGGAGTCCAATTGGAATCAATAGAGGTGACCAAAGCTGTAAAACAGATTGATCCGGATGATACCTCTGAAGATGATGATCATTCTGAATACGAACAGGCGCCTACCAAGCTATCGCAACCTTTGAGGTTATCAGAGAAGACTTCAGCCTTTTCCCGAGATGATGATGACACTTCAACTTCTGAATATGATGATGATGATGATGATGAAAATGACTATGACAATGATTATGATGATGATTATGATGATGATAAAACGACAGATGATCCTTCAAAAACTCCGAAGGCTCAAATAAAATATACTGAAATTGGCTTAAGACATAAGCCAACTTTGAAGAAATCTCATACAGATTTAGGACTGCAATCATTAGGTCAAGATGATTATAATAAAAGTACCTTTCTAAAGCTTCCTACAAAGAAAGAGATACATAGACACCTGTCTTATCAAAAAGATAGTCAAATTAAAGAAATTCCTACCTTGAGAGCCCCTGAAACCGATTGGGCCGCTTCTGCTAGTGGGAATCACATTGTGTTTGGACAGTTAAAACCATCCTTCAACGCCGATAGTCCACCAAGAGCCACTAGATATGCGTCATTTCCATCTACCTCATCTTTCAGTTGCAACACCAATTTCGAGCTCTCTCCATTGAAACGTCAAGAAACAGGCCCTTTATTAGAGCCATTATCTCCTTCATCTAGAATGCGTGCATTTACAAATGAACCATCATCAACTTCCGTTCAACCAAGTGCAGTTTTGTCTAACATCAATAAAACACCTCTAAGAGCGAGTTCAGCTAGTTCTCAGAACACAACAAGCGGTCTACTTAACTCCAATCAATTGAATCATTTCTACAGCATTCTGAAGACACCAATTACTCGAAATATTAGAACACCAAACTCCAATTCTATAATGAAGAAATTTTGGAACTCACCTTGTCAAATTGATGATTTTTATACTTCTCCTAGTATCCCAAGAAACACTGATGATGATTATAATTATAAAGTTGGATTATTTGGGTCTCCAGAAACAAGAAAGACTAGAAATCGTGACAGCTCTTCAATGTTCAATAATTCCCTGAGCCCTTCCCTACTGCGAAAAGTTACTTCATCATCCACCTCACGTTCTCAACAACATGGTTTATTGGAGAATTCACATAATTATGGTGCTTCGGAATTATTTGGTGTTGATATTTGTACTGTGGTTCAAAGAGCTGTTGAAAATGAAAAACATCAAAAGCAACAAAGATTGAGTATGACTGAGTCTCAAAGTGATAATGCCACTGATGAAGAAGAATTTGAAGGCCATCCTGCAATCTGATTTTTTTTTTTTTTTATTTTGTGTCTATTTGATTCTATTGGTGTCGGTTTTTTTTTCATTTACAGTCACAAGATTTCGTGTATTTGAGAAATGAATATTTGTGTTTCATTTATTGTGTGCTATATTGTCCTGAGAGACATACCTTTTTAATTCATGGCCAGTGTTAATGGCCTCACTATTAGTTTTTATTTTTCAATTTTTATATATTTTGATCTTTAACCAGAGGGTGATTGGGATAATAACTGGTTCTGTGTGTTTTTTTTTATAGTGGCTGATTTATTTTTCTATCTGTTTAATTTTATTTGTGTATTATTAAGATTTATGCTTTGAGCTTTTCAGATGTACATTTCAAGCAATTTTGAAAGGAGATTATAATTAGTCAGAACTGGCACATCCATTACAACCACAATTAATGCATTCTGTGAACTTGATCTTGGATTGTTTTTCCAAAGTTGCTCTGGGTACTCGACAAATACAAGTACCACCATTATTGTTCTCCACAGCTTGAATACATTTTAGACAGCACAAAGTCTCGTAGCCCTGTTTCTTCCACTTCGCAATCAAGTTAGCGTCAGCATACTTGTTCTTTAGTAGCCAATCATAAAGTTCCTTTGATATAGCTTTCTTGTTGTAATACAGATCGTAGACATATCTTGATTTCTGGTGTGTAACTTTGAATATATCCCAAAGGGCTTCTGACTTCTTTGTTGTCTTGGTCAGGGCTTTGGTCTGCACATCCTTTAATTTGAGCTGAAACTCCTCTAATGTTGATTTAATATTGTCAAATCCTTCAGGTGGCACCTTGGACCTTGTTAGCTTTATCTTGGGCATGCCGCTTTCTATGTGACATCTTTTAATGTGATGAGAAAAAACGAGATTCAAAAATTTTACGTTATCAAAAAAAAAAAAAAAAAGTTTCGCGCAAAAGTAGGATAAGCTCACCAAATTCATGTCAGGAACGATAAAGTGTTTACTAGTTTCTTAGGCATGGAACATACAAAAGTTAAAATGATCAGAAAATGAAAGTAAATCGTGCTTCGTTACCGAAAAACAGAAGAAAATTTCATCATTTAAAAAATAAAAAAAAAAACAAAGCGACACCAGCAGGGTTTGAACCTGCGCGGGCAGAGCCCAGAAGATTACAAGCCATGAGGATTCGAGTCTTCCGCCTTAACCACTCGGCCATAGTGTCCTGATCATCTCAAAATTGGCTGCAGGCTTACTTTGAAAACACACATAAATGTCGTGCTCGTACCACAAATATGGTTGATATTTCAAGGACGATTGTCTGGTTTTGAGTAGGTTCAGTACAGATTCTTGATACGACGTTGAGATCAAGACTGAGAGTTCTTAAACAATATGTCATGTTACAATAGAATCAGATTTTACACAAGTTGGCGGTGTATTTTTTAGTTGCAAATTAACCGCTTTGTTGATACAAATAAATTGGGCAAAAAAATAGAGGTTTATCTTTGTTTTGATTGATAGATACTTCAAATAAAAGTGGAAATATGGAAGATCCAACTTTAGCAAAGGAATTGTCTACAAAAACTTCCTCTACTTCTGCTTTCAGTGCTTTATCTAAATTTGAGCAAATAGTTTTTAAAGTGTCTTACCAGCTATATAATAACAAGTATGGGTATATCATTTCACATGCTACTTTGATCTTAGTTGCATTGTCTATTATTATTTATGCATCATATACATCACTGGGGCCACCAAAAAATGCTCAAGTCTCAGAAGATAGACAGACTCGAAAGGTGCATGGTCATTCTGGTGGTTCCAAAGATAACAAAACACCAAGATATGACAATGATTTGAATTCCATTACTGAGAAGTATGCCCTTTTTTTCCCATTCTTTTGTGCTGGGGGTTTAGCTTCTTTGTATTATGCTTTCAAGTATTTTGACGAAACTACTGTCGCCTCCTTCTTGAAATCGTATACAGTGCTCTTATGTTTTCTATCATCCCAACGCTTCATAAGTCATACTTTGAAGATCATTTCCTACAGAATTGAAAAACATGTTGATTTATCTGAGATCATTTCCAGATACAAGATCACAATTGGAGAAGATAAAAACATTTTTGGTGGTAACGAAGTCCTGGTGAATTATGAATTTGTTGACTTGAGCGGCAAGCAACCACTACTGAAAGATGCACCTGGAGAATTTATTCCACTGAAGTCCGTTGCTGCTAATGAACAGGTTTTAAATGTTTACATATCATCAATTGATATCTTTGCTACATTACTGTCTATCATTATTAGTTATTTTTACTACAAAGGCGAAGCTGAGAAGCAGTGGTTCTTATCAAACTTGCTCGCATGGTGCTTTGCATTCGAAGGTGTTGAAAGATTGAGGTTTAACTCATTCCTTACCGGAACCATTGTTCTTACTGGTCTTTTCTTTTATGATATTTATTTTGTTTTTCATTCAGACATGATGATATCGGTAGCCAATTCTATACAAATACCAGCTCTTTTAAAGCTTCCATCAGGTGCAAATTTTCAGAACCACATTGTCGATATGTCATCTGATTTCAATGTTCCAAATTTACCATTCTCCTTACTAGGTCTTGGTGATATTGTTATACCTGGATCATTCATAGCTTTCTCTTTAAGATATGACCTCTACAAATTTCACCAACTGGAGCAGAGACCTTATAACTACTTACAATCATTTAAAACGACCTATTTCATCACTGGGTTGATTAGTTATATTATAGGTCTTGTTTTAACGTTTATGGCGCTCAATACCTTTGAAACGGCTCAGCCTGCTTTGCTCTATTTGAGCCCATCATTGATTTTTGGCTTATTAATTACAGCAACACTAAGAGGCGAGTTAAATGACTTATGGGTGTATGTTGAACATAAGTCTTTTGAGAATAATGCTAGTAATGAAGTTCCAAATGATGAAAAACCAGTAGAAGAGAGCGATCTTATTTAGGATGATGATGAAGAGGACCTGTCATATACTGAAGAGAGTGATGCCGAAGTCGATTATTTCTCTGATGAGGATCAGAATGATAATTATAACAAGTTGCTCGATGCTGTAGAAAATGAAGCTGTTCATATTGAACTGCAAGATAATCTGGATTGAGATTTTAATGAAAAAGAAATACGAGTTACAGCTATTAATAGAGCTAATACAGAAAAGGAAATCCCTATTTAGTAAAGTTTATGGTAGAAATGTAATATTATTGAAAGTATCTGAATGGACATTAGTTCATTATATAAAAAATTAGGAAGTTGGGCCATATAAGCTGTATTAGTAAATAAGAATTATTCGGTTTAGTGGTGTTGGTCCACTGCTGTATAGAAGTCTTTGATATAAGTGCAGAAATAATAACAGTATAGATCTGAAAAGAAATATTCTAGGAGTTAAAAAAAAACTGACCAACAATTTTGACATAAAGTTCATAATATAAGAAATTAACAATTGATATCAGTCAATCATTAGGAAGGGAGGACATGGAAAGAGATGCTCATAGCTGAGATTTTATCATATGCTATTAGAGTTGAAGTGACTTTTGTAAGTGTGTTGAATGTTAAATCTGTTTGGTCGATTCCAATCTGGATTTCCAAACCAACAATACCATTTGCCAGCCCATGATCAACGCAACAATACCCACATTACAGTTCAAAGTGAACATTCCTGTCAAACCCCTATATTCTAGAGCTTGAACGGTTTGATCATTACTTTGCATGAAAATGAAACCACCACAAATTAAGCAGAAACTTGTTATCAATTCCGTGAAAGGTCTGGCTGGAGTCAAGTTTTTGTTTGGAACTAACATCAATAAAACGTAAGTCAACAATCTAAAAAATGAACCATATGATAACAAATAACCCCATTGCATATGGATAGCGGTTGAAGTAGGGGAAGCTTGCTCGTGTTGTGACATCAAAATACCGGTCCAAAAGATGGTAAACACTGGGAAAGGATTTGGCGAATAACCAGGTGTACCTGCGTAAATAGCACTTGGGCTGATCTTAGTGTTTGATAGAACTTGATTGAATCTCCATTCAGATAAAATTTTTTCAGTGACTAAACCACATAAACCAGAACCAATATACATGAAAGCAATGGAAGCGTGTTGTAAGTCTTTTGGAGCCCACACACCAGGTTCAGCAGCAAGATGTTCCAAAAAAACATTTGTAGTACCGTAAAAGAAGATCAAAAAACTTTCATAGCCTTCCATAGTGATCATTCCAGGAGGGACCCATCTGTACCAGAATGAATTAGTATCAACTTCATTCTTGAAAACAACCATCTTATTCCATGCCAAACCAGATTTTTTGTAACAACCACAGTAGCGAGATAATGACAATATACCTAAAGATACAAAGACACCACCTTTGATGAAATGAGCTAGAATGTTGAAGACATGGTTAGCTTGGGCCATTAAAGTACCAGTTACAATACCAGTACCAATATAGACAAACAAGTAAAGTAACATTGGGATATTCATGGAAATGAAGGTAATTGAGATCAATGAACTGAAATTCTCAGCAATTGGCCTGATTCTTTCATTTTGGAATAACCTTGACAGTAAATTGTCTCTAGCAGCAAATCCAGTAGTTTTGTTGTAACTTTTAGTAAAAGAGCTGGAATATTCATTGTGTTCACCATTTTCCAAATCCAAAGAATCTTGGTAAGTGCCAGGTGATCTTTCTCTGTGCATCTCAGTTTCTTCATGGGAGTCTCTATTATCACCAATCAGAGTAGAAGGTGAGCCTGTGCGCATATTCTCAATATCCATATCCTGCATAGGAATAAGATGATGACTTGAATCATCTTCCTCAACACTTACCCACTCACCAGATGCCCATCTGGCAGCACAATGGAACATGGCAATGATATATTGGAAAAGAGAGGCAAAGAGCAAAATCCATGACATCTTAGCATATGCGTTGTTAGGATACAAATCTGGAGCACTTGAACCAAACACTTTCAACGAGATCAAAGAAGACCACAGCACTACTGTATAGACTGTCAACGATGGGAAATACCATTTCGACTTGACGGCATTGAACATCATCGCTATTGGATAGAGAAAGAGAAAACAGGCAGAGATGGAAATCACATGATACCATAAGGCGCCTTTATTGGCGGTATCAATGGTGAAAAACGAAGTGGTGTTGTACTGTTCCCAGAAAAGCCTCTCAGCTGGAGTCAATTTTGTTTCCAAGATAGGCATACCATGGTCATGTTTCATTTCATGAGCAACTGGGACAAGCTGAGTAGCATTGTCAGTAGAGCTCATTTGCATATGGTGGTGAGAGTCATCCGCAATTGGCACTGCGAAAGCAGTTGACGCAAAAATCACAGGTAATAAAATGTTTAAAAGCATTTTTTTTCTTGATTGCTTGAAGTCGTAGCCGCTAAGGCAAATGATGGAACTTATAGGGTCAAAAAATACACTTTAGTATGATGTGTGAGAAGCTAGTAATCGCAATTTGATGAACAGCTGTCGAACAGTTTATTTAAGGAGTATGCGCTTGTTTAAAATTGACGACAGCTTTAGCAGAACTAGGTGAAGGTTGAATTAAGTGAACAAAAAACTGCGGCAAGAAAAATAAGACGATTTGATGGAATTTATATTTATTTTGTCATAAAAATCAGCAGAGTCATGCAAGAACTGGCACAAATATTAGTAAGCCCGGTCCAAGCACTAAATCAACCAGCAACAATACAAACTCGCTGGAACAGCCAAACAGCAATGAGCAAGAATAACCAGAAATTGCTATTATCTCTCTTGTGAAAGCAATTATAGCACAATGGCTGATCAAGTGCTAAACAAGTGATAGACGCTGTGAAGCTTCTAACGGGATATCAATCCTAAATCGCTCTTAATAGATGGCTTCACATTTGCGGCCAACGGAAATACAAAAAGAACCGAGTAAGCCGTAACCACCGAACCAATAACAAAATACGTAATTGGTCCAAGTAGTTTCTGTCTCTCATATACGAGTGAGCTAATTCTTCAGGGTAAAGATTTCAATGCTTTTATGATAAGTTAGAAGGTACAGAGAGAGCTTTAGCAAAGGAAATAGCTTCTGTCATACAAATCACAGTCCTTATGTTAGGGGTTAGGTGCTGGTTGAAAAAAAAAATTAAACCCTTTTTAGGAAGGCAGTTTCCTGCAAGGGAAGTAGAGGAGTTCGCGAATATTTCCTTGTTTTTGTGAAAAGGTAAACAGACAATTAAACCCCTTTTGTGAACTTTTAAACCGACGGCGGTAAAAGATATTTTAAGTCAATAGAAAACCTCAAGCGTCTCCTACCTCATACATAACTAGTCAACTCCGATAATCTTATCTTCTCAATGTCAGTCCCTTCTACTGAGAAAAATGAAGGGGATCACACGGAGGATGTCCTCTCGCATATTTCTAGTTCGTCCTCAGCTAAAAACACAGATACGCCTGAATTTCATGAGATATCAACTTGTATGCCCATACCGGTAATGAAAAAGCTATATATAATTCAAAGTGACTATACTGACTGCTTCTTCTCAAGCCGCTCAAGATACAGTGTATGGTTTTAACTCAGCATTAACTGGCCGGAGTGCTATTCCCTTCAGCGGCTTTAAAACACCAAAAGTTGCTACTGGTAAAGCTAGCATAAACCAAAAGAAACAGGAATCTGATTTAGAGGGCGAAGAGTTTACTGAGAAAGGTATATATGACGTCTTTGAAAACTATCATGATCCTTATCCAGCTTGGAGCAACTCTGATCAAATCCCGATTATTAGACAAGATATAGAATCAATATTTATCCAATTAATGGAAATCTTTGGATTTCAGTTAGACAACACGAAGAACATGTTTGATTTTTTACTTAGATTATTAGATTCTAGAGCTTCAAGGATGCATCCCTCTCAGGCACTTAGATCTCTACATGCTGATTATATTGGTGGAACAAACTCAAATTTCAAAAAATGGTATTTTGGCGCTCAAATAGATATTGATGACACTATTGGGTTTTTGAACAAAGAGAAGAAAAGGAAAAGTTCGTTAGGGAAAATGAAAGAAGTAGAACCAGATAATGATTTTTACGAGTCCAACTCGCCAGACGTTACAAACTTAGAAGAGTCCAAGAAAAGATGGGTTACCAATATGAGAGCTCTTTCCCCTCACGACTCAATCATTCAATTAGCTCTATATCTACTTTGTTGGGGCGAGGCAAATAATATCAGGTTCATGCCTGAATGTTTATGTTTCATTTTTAAATGCTGCAACGACTACTATTATGGGTTGAAGGAGCTTAAGAATACCAGACGGGATAGTGGATTGAAACCATTTTTAGACCACATCATTACACCATTATATGATTACTATCGTGATCAGTCTTATGAATTGCAAGATGGTTGCTATATTGGTAAAGATAAAGATCATTCCTCAACAATTGGCTATGATGATATCAACCAATTCTTTTGGTATAGAAAAGGCTTAGAAAGAATTGCTTTGAAGGAATCAAAGAAGCAATTGATTCAATTCCCACCTGCTGAGAGATACCTACATCTCAATAACATCAATTGGAATAAGTGCTTCTATAAGACATACCGTGAAAGAAGGACTTGGACACATTGTATATTAAACTTCAACAGAATTTGGATTATCCATATTTCTATGTTTTGGATCTATACTTTGGTGAACTCCCCGGTTCTATATACAAAGAAATACCGCCAAGAACTTGATAATAAACCACCAGTGCAGCAGCAACTCTCTATTTTAGCGTTAAATGGTTCAATTAGTACACTTATCAACATTATTGCCACATTTCTAGAATTTCTGTTTGTACCAAGAAAATGGCCTGGTGCCCAACCACTATTCATAAAGCTCATAATTTTATTTTTGATTCTCATCCTGGTAACGGCGCCGACGTTCTATTGCTTTGGTTGGTTACGTTTTGATCCAATTACTCAACTAGGCCTCGGTATTGCTGCTACTCAATTCTTTGTTGGTACTTTAATAACAATCTATTTCTCAATTGTACCAGTCAGATTCATCTTTCGTTCAGTTCTTGGACCTTCAAACAAGAGAGATCAACTTCCAAACGAAAGTTTCACAAATTTTATCCATAGACTTACTGGTAAAGCAGCTTTATCTTCTTGGGGTTTGTGGTTTGCTGTTTTTACTGTTAAGTTCATCGAGTCTTACTTTTTCTTGACCCTCTCTTTGAAAGATCCAACTAGGGAACTATGTTTGATTAAGATTCAGAGATGTGTCGGTGAAGCTTATATTGGATCTGTCGCGTGCCGCTTCCAACCAAAGATTTTATTGTTCTTGATCTGTTTGACTGATCTGGTATTGTTTTTCTTAGATACTTACATTTGGTATATTATATGCAGTACCGTCCATTCTGTTTGTCGCTCATTATATATTGGAGTTTCTATATGGACCCCCTGGCGAAATATCTTTTCTAGACTACCCAAAAGAATTTTTAGTAAGATCATTGCCTCATCGCCAGAAAATCAACCCAACAGTAAACTATTGGCTTCTCAAGTGTGGAATTCGATTGTTATATCTATGTATCGTGAGCATTTGATATCCTTAGAACACCTTAGACATCTAATATATCAATCTGTCACTCAGGAACCCATAAATGGTGCTCCAAAAAAATTTCTAAAAGAACCAGCATTTTTTATCTCTCAAGAAGATTATATCCTAAAATCTCCTTTTTTTGGATCACAATCCGAGGCACAAAGGCGAATCACATTCTTTGCTCAATCTTTATCAACTCCTATGCCTGATCCAGTCCCTATCAAAAAGATGCCGACTTTTACTGTTCTAATTCCACATTATAGTGAAAAAATCATATTATCCTTGAGAGAAATCATTCGTGAAGACGAAGGGTACTCAAATGTAACCCTTTTGGAGTATTTAAAACAATTGCATCCGCAAGAATGGAAGTATTTTGTTCAAGATACTAAGATGTTGACTGACACAGATGAGATTGAAAAGAAACAGATAATTTCTTCAGGATTGGAGAAAAAGAATAACATATCATTTGATCTTGTGGGATTTAAGACTGCCACCCCTGAATACATTATGAGAACTAGAATTTGGGCTTCTGTCCGTTCTCAAACTTTATTTAGGACAATTACAGGATTCATGAATTATTCGAGAGCTGTCAAATTATTGTTCGATATAGAAAATCCGCTTCACTCTGAAGAGAAGTTTGACGACACTAAAAGGCTTGAAGATGCTGCACTTTTAGCTCTCAGAAAGTTTAGAATGGTTGTATCTATGCAAAGAATGAGCACGTTCTCAAACAGTGAAAACGAAAATAAGGAATTGCTTCTTAGAGTTTACCCTGAACTACAAATTGCTTATATTGAGGAAAAAGTTTCAGCAAATGGGAAACCGGAATTCTATTCATGTTTAGTTGACGGTGGCTGTGAAATCTTGGAAGATGGCCAAAGAAAGCCGAAATATAGGATAAAGCTATCGGGCAACCCTGTATTGGGTGACGGTAAATCAGATAATCAAAATCATGCTTTAATATTTTGCAGAGGGGAATATATCCAATTGATTGATGCAAATCAGGATAACTATATTGAAGAATGTTTGAAAATTAGAAATGTTTTAGCAGAATTTGAAGAGGATTCTTATGATGAAATAGATATGTATTCTCAGGAAGATAATAATGAAAGATCAAACCCTGTGGCTATCATTGGTACAAGAGAGTACATTTTCTCTGAGAATATTGGTATCCTTGGAGATATCGCAGCGGGTAAAGAACAAACCTTTGGTACATTATTTGCAAGAACATTGGCTAGAATTGGAGGTAAATTGCACTACGGACATCCTGATTTCTTGCATACAATATTCATGACTACTAGAGGTGGAGTTTCTAAAGCACAGAAGGGTTTGCACTTGAATGAAGATATATATGCTGGTATTAATGCTGTTCTTCGTGGTGGTAGAATCAAACACTCTGAATACATACAATGCGGGAAGGGTCGTGACTTGGGTTTCGGGTCTATCTTGAACTTTAACACTAAAATTGGAGCAGGTATGGGCGAGCAGATGCTATCAAGAGAATACTTTTATTTGGGCACTCAGCTACCTCTCGATAGACTTTTATCGTTCTATTATGCACATCCAGGATTCCATTTAAACAACGTTTTCATTATTTTATCTTTGCAGCTTTTTCTTATCGTTGCCCTTAACTTGGCTTCTATAACCCATGAAAGCATCATTTGTGATTATAACCAATATGTGCCTATAACCGACCCCAGAAAACCCAAGGGATGCTCGAATTTATTCCCTTTGATTAAATGGTTAGAAAATAGTGTTCTTTCAATCTTTATCGTCTTTTCCGTCTCATTTATTCCTCTTTGTGTCCAAGAACTTAGTGAGAGAGGTATATGGAGTGCTTTTACAAGATTAGCCAAACACTTCATGTCGTTCTCACCGTTATTTGAAGTATTTTCTTGTAAGATCTATGCCCAAGCTTTACTTAATGACTTATCTGTGGGTGGAGCACGTTATATTGCAACAGGAAGAGGTTTTGCAACCGTTAGGGTTCCTTTCAGTACACTATACTCCAGATTTGCGACAGAGAGTTTTTACTTTGCTGCTTCAGCAACCTGTATTTTGCTTTATTGCTCAATCACAATGTGGGATTATACCCTTTTGTACTTTTGGGTCACGGTGGGCGCATTGTTGGTGAGTCCTTTTCTATATAATCCTAACCAGTTTTCATGGAGTGAGTTCTTTATGGATTATAAAGAATTTTTAAAATGGTTATACTCTGGGAATAATAAAGATAGTGGCAATTCCTGGATATTGCATGTGCGACTAATCAGAACTCAGGCGACTGGTTCTAGAAGAAAAACTCATGAAAAGTCTGATGATAACGTTGTATCAGATTTTAAGAAGCCATCATTTATGAATGCCCTCGTTTCTCAGATAGTTAGTGTGCTTTTTATTGCGGTGATATTGTCCGCATACATGTTTGCAAACTCTCAGAACGAAATTAGAAAAGCAAAACCAGCGAATATCTTGTTAAGGATTTCATTTTTCTCCTTTGGTCCAATTCTCATTAATATGATGGTTTTGATAGTCTTCTTTGCAATATCAGTTGCCATTGGGCCTTTGATGTCATTATTCATACCCAAGTTTCCCTCAGTTTTAGCATCTATAGCTCATACCCTTGGAATGATTAATTATTTTGCAGCATTTGAGCTACTTTGGTACTGCCAAAACTGGAATTTTGAAAACACCATCCTTGGATTTTTTACATGTGTGTTAATTCAAGAATTAGTTTTCAATATCTTTATAACAGTATTCATGACTAGGGAATCAAAGCATGATCGATCCAATAAGGCTTGGTGGTCAGGAAAATGGGCCACTGCTGGACTAGGTTGGTCTTTGCTTGTACAGCCTGGGCGAGAATTTTTCTGCAAAACTATTGAAATGAGTTCTTTTGCTGTCGACTTCACTTTGGGGCATGTCATTTTAATTGCCCAACTTCCAATCCTCTTGATCCCATATGTTGATAAATGGCATTCATTACTCTTATTTTGGTTGGAACCTAACAACCAGATACGAACAAAAGTATTATCAATAAAGAAGAGGCGAAAAAGAAGGGCCACTGTATTTATGTACACTGTGGTGTTTATGAGTGTCATTTCGCTATTTGTTGGTCTACTAATACTACCTACCATTTTAAATGATATATTGAAGATTGATATTGGAGGATATTTACCAGTATCTTTTAATAAGTTGGTGCAGCCAAAATCCGGTAGAAACCTAAAGATCGGGTTGAATGCATACAACTTAGCCAAGAAGAAGAACAGAAGACCTGTTTAGTGATCTTTCTTTAAAGTTAAAAATATTGCAATCTATGTTCCAAGATTTATTCCCATGCTAGTAGAACATTAGTATTAGTACCCCCATTTTTAATTATCGTTTGTTGCAAATTTTCAAGTTTTTGCTTTTTAATAAGGAGCTTTACCAAGTTAAATCTGGGAACTTGTTCAATAGCTTTGACTAGATCAACTGCCTTTGATATATTGGATTTATTGATAGTAATAGAATGAGTAATTGAATCAATGAAGAAGTCCAAAAATTGAGAGTCAATTGATCCACCTTGGAAAATTTGTGAATATTGCTGTGGAGCTATGGAGAATATATATTCATATGTGTCTAATAAAGATGATGGTTCTTTGATAGCTGATTTCAAAATGGTCATTAGCTGAAATGAAGTTGGCGTTTGTGGGTGGATGGAGGTATTAGAGGCTTTACTTGTTGCTGATTGAGTTTTAGTGGTTTGGATTATCAGTGGCTTTACATCTTGAAAAGATTCACTGGATCGTTGTTGTATATCTTGTCTTGTGTCATTTCTTGGGCCTTGCGAAGACGACTCCGCAGTCGTCTTGGTGCGAGATCTAAACTCTTTTGGTAGTTCGTCAACTTCATATATCTTGATTTTTTCAATATTATTGGCCCTTATTCTCTTCTCTGGCTCAGAAGAGTCAATACTATGGCTACGCTTGAATTGGTTCTCTTGACTATTAAGCTCATGAAGTGACTTCAACGTAGCAGAATTATTTGGATCTATATCTAAAGCTTCCTCATATGATAGTTTGGCATTCTTAAAGTCTTGTAAATTTGAGTAAGCAGTGCCTTTTCTCCAGAGAAGTTTAGTCTTGGTTTTCAAATCTGGTGAAAGAGCCAATCCATTGATGCAGACCTCAATACATTCCACCCAGTTCTCAAGTTTGATCAGAGACATTGCCCTATTTGAGTACAAAATGGGATCAGAAGGGTCTAAAACGGAGGCACTTTTATAAAATGCATCAGCCTCTAGATAATTTCCAGCTTTGAATGCTTCGTTTCCCTTATCTTTTAGTATAGTGGCCATAGTTCTTGTCAAACTTTGAAAGAGAGGTTTGGTGATGCTTTTTTTTAGAAACAAAATATTACATTTCATGAGATTAGAAAGGTTTGACGGCCGAGAAGATCTCAAAAGATTAACATAACAAAAGCTCTTTACAAAGAATGATTTCAGAGGATCTCAGAGATGAATTAGATGCGATAGAAGCTATCTACCCCAATTGTTTAACCAGAGTGAATGACAATATCATTGAGCTCAAAGTGCCAGAAAATGAACACTACAAGATCAGAATATCATTCCCAGCAGACTATCCAGAGAAAGAGCCACCGCATATTCTACAAGTATGGTCAAGCGAGCAAGATGATAATTACTTACAGACATTGTTTAATGAAGTGCTTGATTCCGTTTATCATGAAGGTGTGTGTATATTTGACTTCTTGACAGAACTAAATGGGATTTTATATGTTGAAGATGAAGGGTCTAGTATACAGGAAGATCAGCCTGAAGAAGTACATTTAGACGCATTAGAGGGTTGGATAGTATCGGATCCAGTAATTGATAGGGCATCTACATTTATTGCGTTTGTCAGAGCAGTAAGCTCAGAAGGAGAAGTATCTGAGAAGATTAACCTTTTGAAAACTGACAAAAGAATCAACAGGGCTCATCATAACATGGTTGCCTACAGAATTTCATCTAATGATGGTACACGAGTTGCTGATTGTGATGATGATGGCGAAACTGCTGCTGGTAGTCGTCTATTGCATTTGTTAAGTATGATGGATGTTTCTAATTTAGTCGTGGTTGTGAGTAGATGGTATGGAGGCGTCCATTTGGGACCTGATAGGTTCAAACATATCAATTCCACTGCAAGAGATGCAATTCAGAAAGCTGGTTTGATAAATGAACAAAAGAAGAAAAAGAAATGAATCAAGAAACGAATTTTTTAAAGTGTATAAACTTATAGTTCTGGCTTCCTCTTTTTGCTTGATTTTATGGTCTTATCATCGTTGTTTCTTTTAGCAGTATTTTTACTCTGGTTCCAAAGTTCACCCAAGGCTTTAGTCTCATCATTTTGTTTGCTCTTTTCATCCTCTTTCTTTTCACCAAACACTCTTCTACCTACTATATTTTTATCAAGAGAATTAATACTTGAGTAACCGACTTTGACCACCCGCTGTCTCTTATGTATCTTTCGCTGTAGACTTGCAGGTAATGTTGTTTTCCACTCTGACGAGTCCTTAAGTTTAGTTTGCTTCTCTTCGACCTCTTTCTCTTCCTGTTTAACTTCAGCTTGTTTCATGAACTTTTAGGAATTAGCTTTGAAAAATACATTCTAAACATTACTTAAATTACTCACCTTCATGTTCAGCACTTTGCTGGACATTATCCCTTTGGTGTTGCTCATCTTTTACAATTAACCTATGATTGGTATAAGCTACAGAAGGAAAATTTTGTTTATTTATATATATCGATTTGAGCTCCTGGTGTTTAGGTGTATAGTTTAAGATTCACGGAAATTCAAACTGTTTTAAAAATCACATACTTTTCGATCATTTTTTTTGATTCATTCTCATACAAAACGAATCAAATAATATAAGAGATCAAATACAGCCGGGTAATTTATATCTTGATATGAAAAAAAATTTCACTGCGATGAGCTTCGTTATAACAACAACAAAACACACAAAATGCGTTCCGATTTCAAGTTCTCTAATCTTTTGGGGACAGTGTACTCTCAAGGAAACCTTGTGTTCACAAGTGATGGAACTAAACTTCTTAGTCCTGTTGGTAACAGAGTTACCTGTTTTGATTTAGTGAATAACAAATCATTCACATTTCCATATGAGCATAGAAAAAACATTAGGTCCATTGCTTTAAACAAACAAGAGACATTGTTACTCTCTGTTGATACTGATGGAAGGGCTATTTTAGTTAACTTCAAATCAAGAACTGTCTTGCATCATTTCAACTTCAAAGAAAAAGTTTATGATTTGAAATTTAGTCCTGATTCACATTATTTTGCAATTGCATGCGGTAGATTTATTCAGATTTGGAAGACACCTGATATGACTGAAGATCGCCAATTTGCTCCGTTTGTACGTCATAGAACACAAGCTGGTCATTTTGCAGATGTTGTCTCTATATCTTGGTCTTCTGATTCGAGATTTTTTATTTCAACTTCTAAAGATTTGACATCAAGATTGTTTTCTTTACACTCTGATGAGGCTTCTGCTGCTATGACTTTTGCAGGTCATAGAGATACAGTGATAAATGCATTCTTTTCGTCCAACCAGGAGATAATATACACGATCAGTAAGGATGGGGCATTATTTCAATGGGAATACACAAAGAGACCATCCAATGAAGATGATGATGAAGATAGTGATGAAGAAGTTGATGAATCATTAATGAGCTGGAGAATCACAAAAAGAAATTTTTTCCATTCAGACTCAAAAGTGAAATGCTCAGCATTTCATGCTGATAGTAATGTCCTTGTTGTTGGTTTCACTAATGGTGAGTTCCGTCTTTATGAACTTCCAGACTTTAACATGATCCAACAACTAAGTATGGGTCAAAATGAAGTTAACACAGTTAACATTAATAAATCGGGCGAATGGTTAGCCTTTGGTTCTGCCAAATTAGGCCAATTACTAGTCTATGAATGGCAATCAGAATCATATATTTTGAAACAACAGGGCCACTTCGATGCAACAAATGCATTGGCTTATTCTCCAGATGGCTCCAGAGTTGTAACAGCCTCTGATGATGGTAAGATTAAGATCTGGGACGTTGTTTCAGGATTCTGTTTAAACACTTTTGAAGAACATACTTCTTCTGTTACTGCTGTGAAGTTTGCTAAAAAGGGACAAGTAATGTTCAGTTCTTCTCTAGATGGTACAGTTAAAGCATGGGATCTAATAAGGTACAGAAACTTTAGAACTTTCACTGCCACAGAAAGATTAAAATTCACTTCTTTGGCTGTGGATCCAAGTGGAGAGGTTGTATGTGCTGCATCTCAGGATACTTTCGAGATTTACGTATGGTCAGTACAAACTTCTCAACTAGTGGATACTTTAAGTGGTCACACTGGTCCTGTTTCTTGTTTATCTTTTGGTGTTGAAAACAGTGTTTTAGCCTCGGCTTCATGGGATAGAACCATTAGAGTTTGGAGCTTATTTGGACGCTCACAACATGTTGAACCATTTGAAGTTCATTCAGATGTTTTGGCCATTGCAATGAGACCTGATTCTAAAGAAGTGGCTGTGAGTACTTTAAGTGGACAGATTCAGTTTTGGGAAATTGAAAATGCCAAACAAACCGGTAATATCGATGGCCGCAAAGATATTTTGGGTGGCAGACATCTGGAAGATAGGTTCAGTGCTCGTAATTCTGCAAGATCCAAACATTTTACCACTATTGATTATAGTTTTGATGGTTTGACTTTAGCTGCTGCTGGTAATAATAACTCCATTTGTCTATATGATATACCAAATGAAGTTTTACTGAAAAGATTCACTGTTTCTCTTAACATGGAATTGAATGGTACACAACAATTTTTGAATAGTTCCAGGATGACTGAGAATGGATCACTAGATTTAATTGATAGAGATGGTGAAAATAGTGATTTAGAAGATCGTATTGATACTTCTTTACCTGGTTCAAGACGAGGCGATCCTTCTCTGCGCAGTACCAAGCCAGAAATTAGAGTTACAGCTTTGAATTTCTCACCAACAGCCTCTTCTTTTGCTGCTGCTTCAACTGAAGGTATATTAATATTTAGTATTGATGACGATGTTATCTTTGATCCATTTGATTTAGATATTGATGTTACACCTGAGTCAACATTGGATGCTTTGAAAGAGAAGAACTATTTGACTGCTCTTGTGATGGCTTTCAGACTGAATGAAACTTACCTAATACATACTGTTTATGAAGCAATCCCACTGAAAGATATTGCAATCACCTCAACTGATCTTCCAATTGTTTACGTTGAGAAGCTACTTACATTTATTGGCTCAATTGCCATGACTTCTTCTCACGTTGAACATAACCTACTTTGGATCAAAGCTATTGTTAGTGCTCATGGGAAATACATTAACATTCATAAACACAAATTTGCAAAATCATTACGAGCAATTCAAAGATTTATAGCTAGAATTGCCAAAGAAGTTGTGATGACCTCAAAAGAAAACGAATTCTCTTATTTATTTTTGAGCTCGACAGGTATATCTGCGACTACCAGAGAGGAGGAATATGAAGATGCAGATAATATTATTGTTGATGTTGAAGAAGATGAGGACGATGAGATTGTTGAAGAGAATGACGATGAGAACGGTGGTTGGTTCACTAATAAAGCGCCACAGACACAATTCGAAGTGGAAGAAGACTCAGAGTCAGACTCAGATTAGCAATAGCACGAATTATTTAGCCCAAAATGCATTTTAGATACTTTTTTTTCCTTTTCATGAGATGCCATTAAAAGTTTTTGTAGTTTCCTTCCAGAAAAAAAAAATTGATTTATAAACAAAACAAAGCCCAAACTACCACAAACGGCATAATCACTAGAAATGTCTCAAATAACGGCAGCTGAAGATACTTTGGATCGAATTCTCAACTCATTGTACTCAAATAAAGCTACTCTCACTGAAAACTTAACAGAACTGTCCAATTTATTATCAAAAACACTTCAGAATGCATCACTTTTAGATGAGCTATCTAAGTCACTGAGGATTTGGAGATTGATTAAGATCATTTTGGAGCAACATCTGGTTAACAATGAATATCTTTCACTTCAAATAAGGCTAGTACGTGGTGTGGTCCTTTTGGGTAGAAACTTGTTATCTTCAAGTAGAGATTTAGCTATAGAGTTGGATCTACAGCGAGTTGTGCTCAACAATCTAACAAGAGCAAATACATTATCGATTGACTTAGAGCTTCTGGATAATCTTTATATCTCAGTATTTCAATTTCTTGCCAATCTGACTGTTAATAAGAAAGATCACTCCACTGAGTTGCTTGATGAGCTCGTGCATGTTTTCAAAACCAGAGCTTCTTGGGACCAGTTGGTTTTATTCCCTGTTTTTACGTTCTTGAATAACTTTTTTGAGTCTTCTGATGTGTTATATGTGGCGCTATCAAAGGGACATGGGAAACCGGTTTTTGCAGTACTGCTTGCTGAGTTCGAGAAGTTGGATATAACTAAGGAACTATCGCCATATCACCTAATAATTGTCAAGATCTTCACCAAGTTAATTATCCATGAATCCTACTTGAAATTTATTACTGTTCACAATGAAGAAGAAGATACTGTGAGATATTTGACTGTTGCTCAAACAGTTATCACAAGCAAATCATCTTGGGAAGTATTTGAATTAACAGTGATACTATCCTGGACATTTGAGCTATTCCAAAAATTGGTACTGCGAGTTCAAGAATACTTTGTTGAAAAACCAAAGGATGCTCCTAAATTTCTTTACGAGGAGGTTTCTAGAATTTTGGATATTTTTGCAGTTTTATCACATTATGATCATTCTAGGAAATTCCTGCTCTCATATGACGGTTTAGAAACATTAGTATCCTTACTGGGTATTCTTCAAAAGAATGTCAAACCAAAGAAATTGAAGGAATCAGGCCGTCAACAGAAATTTGCAGATACTGAATTAGAATATGAGAACTTTCCGCATACAAAATCTCTCATCATTGAAACCCTGTCGTCTTTAGTTTACAAAAGTTTTGAGGTTCAAGAGAGAATGAGAGAGATTCATGGATTAGAGCTTGTACTATCAAACTGCATTATTGATGATAATGAGCCATTCATAAAAGAGAGAAGTATTGTTTGCTTGAGATTTCTCTTGTTAGACAACCAAGGGAATCAGGATTTCGTTGCTAAACTAGAAGCTAAGGAGGTGATACCATCTGACACTTTAGATGAAGTTGGTTTTGAAGTTGAAATAATTGATGGAAAGGTCAAAATGAAGCCAAAACCAAAGATACAGGAACTGAAATGATTTCTGAAATATTCTACAATGGCATTTATAATTAAATAAATTATGACAAATATCTATTATTTATTCCTTAGATAACTCATCAACTATAGCAGCTTTCACTAGCTCAAGATCAGCCCTTTCCACGAATCTAATGTTTAATTCTTTGGAAGCAAGTTCTTTCAATTCTTGTGGCAAGACTTCATCATCAAAGGAGTAACCTTCAATAGAGCCCAAAGCATTGTTAACAGCATCAGCAAATTTGGCTGGATGAGCGGTTGACAAAGAAAGGTATTTGGCTTTGGTTTCACCAGTAGCTTTGTCTTGTGCGATGTGTCTGTAAGTAGCATTAACACCAACAGCGGTATGTGGGTCTAAAACGTATTTCTCGCTATTCAAGGTATAAGTTTCTTTAATGGTCTTAGCAATCTCATCATCATCAACTCTTTCACTATCAAAATCTTTACGGGCTGCATTGATAACAGATTCTGGAACAGTGAATGATCCAGAAGCCTTCAATTCAGCGAACCAGTTATTTACGATTTCACCAGCTTCTTCATCGGATTTTGCAACGTTGTTTCTAGCCAAATACCACAAGAGACGTTCGAAGTTTGATGAGATCAAAATATCCATGGCTGGGGCAGAAGTAGCTTTAACATCACCACCTTTTTCATATTTGGCACTCTTCAAGAATCTATCTAAGATGTCATTCTCATTAGTAGCAATGATTAATTGGTCAATTGGAAGACCCATTTCTTTGGCGTAGTAACCAGCTAAAATATCACCGAAGTTACCACTTGGGACGACGAAACGAACTTTAGCATCGGCATCAGTTTGAGCAACAAGTTTGAAGTAAGAGTAAAAATAGTAAGTTTGTTGGGCTAAGATACGTGCCCAGTTAATGGAGTTGACAGCACCAACGTGATATTTATCGTTAAATTCAGCATCACCAAAGATTTGTTTAACAATGTCTTGACAATCATCAAAAGTACCTTTAACTGACAAAGTATGAACGTTTTTATCTAGAACAGAGGCCATTTGTGCTTCTTGGATAGGAGAGATACGACCAGTTGGATATAAGATAAAGACATTGACATCTTTCTTACCTCTTAAACCGTAAATAGCAGCAGAACCGGTGTCACCTGATGTAGCACCAACAACAGTCAAGATATCTTTTTCTTCTTCAGGTTTACCAACATTCTTACGTTGCAAGAAGTATTCAAATAAATTACCAACAAATTGTAGAGCAACATCTTTGAAAGCATAGGTTGGACCATGGAATAGTTCCAAAAGGTATAAACCATTGGCCTCATCGATTGGTTGTATTGGAGTGACATCTTCGTGTCTGAAAGTGGAGTAGGATTTTTCAATCAAAGTCTTCAAATCATCACTTGGAATCTCTGACTCTTTAATGTACAATCTCAAGATCTCAAAAGCAAGCTCTTGGAAAGATAATTTTGACCATTTTTCTAAGAAAGATGGATCTAATTGTGGAATCACAGATGGGATAAATAAACCACCATCAGAAGCCAAACCTTTCAAGACAGCATCTTCAAAGGAGACAGATTGTTCCAAAGCGGAACGAGTGGAGCGGTATGTTTGAGAAGACATGTTTTCAGTCAAAGGAAAAGCTGGTGAATGCTCTGTTTTGATTAAATTTTGACGTTTTTGATGACTCGGTAAAAAAGAAAAAAGAAAAGCAAATTTTGGAAAGCGGAAGTATTCGCGGAATTTCTCACATCATGTGATTATCACGTGGCTATGAAACTCAACTAATGAGAACAATTATGATGAAGGTTAAAACACGCCTTTTGCTAGTTACAATACGACTGAAAATGCTTCAGAAAGGATTTAGGCTGCCTCTTCGATGCATCAGAGCCTCTTCAATACTCAGGTCATATCATAAAAAGCAAAGAATTGGGAACCCAGTAACCGTTTTAAACCAAAGCGAACAAGATGTCAAATTAAACGATGAAGCAGATTATGGATTTGTACCATATTTAAACAAGTTCAAGCTGATTTCAAACTCAACAGCTTTTGAAACGAGGTATACTGATATTGATGAACTACATCCTTCAACATCAGAGAATAAAGTATCGAAGGCTGATTGGATAAAAGATAAAATCCAACATGAAAGGCAACCAGGACATCAAAACGCGCACAAGAAACAAGAAACCAAGGCTAAGAATAAAGAATCAGATGATGTCCTTCGAAATAAGCTTGAACCTATTGAAAACAGATTATACATAAACAAACGTGAAAGTTATTCAAAGAAGCTAGAGAATACAAACTCAACGGGGTCGGATAAACCAAACAAAGCCCAACTATCATCATCATCATCATCATCATCGTCATCATCGGCAAAGCCTATAGCAGAAAAAATATCCCGAGGATCACTAAATGAAGATAACTTTAACGTGTATTTTAAAGAAATTAAAGAAGGTGCTGCAGGAGAAAGGTTAAAGGTTACCCAAAAGAGAAGGAGGTCGAAATACCAGAAACATACCTAACATTCAACTGAGCACAGTGGAATTACATCTATTCTGGAATTTTCCAGTTCATTTTAGCATCTTACAATATATTATTGTAGAACTATTTTAATATAGTTCAACTTGAAATTAACGCTCACTTGCCTAACAAAAAATAAATCTCATAGACGATTAGTACCAGCTAAGAAATTAATATTCTCAGTTAATAAATCATCAGTGTAAAAGTCTGCTTTTCTAACATCTTCTTCATTATAGCCTTCATCACCTGATAATATTTTTAGCAATTTCGAATGTGATTCGACAAAGTCTTGAATAAAATTAACAGGATCTTTTGATAACTTGTCATAGAACTGATATTTACGGTGTGAATTATGTAGTCCTTGTATACCAAGCACGATTTTTGAGTTCAACTCTTTGATTCTTTCGTCTAATTCTAAGATTATCTTGGATTCCTCTTTCAATGCAGTTTTCTGTTCAATGTCATCGGTTGAAACCTCAATATCAATAACAATCTCACCAAGGGTTGATGATTTGTCGACTTTAATTTCATAATCTAGTTCAATTGGTCCATTTAGTGTTAGATGTTTATTCAGTAGTTCAATCAAATCTTTAAAATCAAATCTTGGAACACCAAACAATTTCACCAGGTTTTCATCACAGTTGATGATTTTCTTATCTTCTGCTGATTGTAATTTGTTGAATTGGATATAATGCCATATCGAGTACAAAGCCTCATGTTGGGTGACTTGTGGTACACCGAGTAAATGGGATAATTCAGGTGATGTTTTAAATTTGATAGGAAAATCTTTAGGCTGAATGGTAATTTTACATTTAACATTTTCAGAACCAGTTCTCTTCACATCTAAACCATCAAATTCAACACGAGCAGCGTTTGGATCTCTGGATTCATTCCATTCGATAATAGAATCAAGCTTTTTAGGTTGGGTGGAGTCCAGAGAAGGCAGTAAATCAATTGATATCCCTGATATAAATGAGCTAAATTTTCTTCTCTCAAGATTTTCAGAGCCATTTTTATCCACCATTCTACCTTCAATTCTTAAAGTCCAGCTAGCTTCTCCATTATTTTGGAATTGGGATTGTTGTTGCCATGGTTGATTCTCTGCTGTATTATAAACAAATATTCTCAAGAGTTGTTTCTTGAGTGGGATTTTAGGGATATTTTCCTGAAGCTCACTGACCCTTCTTGAAGTGAAAATATCAATACGTTTTTCAGCCTCAAGTAGTTTTCTGTATAGTTCAACCTCAGGCACTATTTCATCAACAGACTTAGGAATGTTGGTGTCTGTTGGGCGTGCTTCAGAGGAGATAACACCTCTTTGAGAGACTTGGTGTGCTGTATTTGCCTGTGGTCTCTGACTAACACCAGCTGGTCTACTCATCGCAATATCAGTGAGAAATCTTCAACTTTTGCTATTTGTTTAGGCCTGTTCTCTCTTTTTCGCTCCCAAAAATTTCCGTCTCTTGGGATACTTTGAAGTTTTCCGCGAATAGACCAATTTCGCGTGAATTTTGTGTAGCTTTTCTTTGCCGGTCCAAAAAAATTTGATGGAAACGCGTCTTTCCAATTAGTAAAATTGTATTCGATAGAGCTTTGAATATGAGTAGAGTAGCCTTTGACGATGCTTCTAACTCTGTTAAAGAGTTTGAGGAGGATCCAGGTAACCAAGAAATCCAAAAAGAATTGACAATTGAGGAAGAATATGAACTTTGGAAGAGAAATTGTCCTTTCATGTATGATTTTGTCTCACAAAGTCCTTTAACATGGCCGTGTTTGACTGTTGAGTGGCTACCAGACTCAATCAGAGCAGATTCAGGTTCTATTTCCCAGAGATTATTACTGGGTACACATACTTCTGGTGCTGATGAAGATTTCTTGAAAGTGGTTTCAACACAACTACCTAAAAGTATAATACGAACCTCAGATGAGCAACCGGCTGAACAAGATGAAGAAAAACAGGTAAATAAAAACACAATAGATTCTAAGCTTAGAGAATTGAAATTATTCTCACACGATCTAGAAGTCAACAGAGCTCGCTATAACCCACTAAACCCATCTCAAGTGGCCACGATTAGTGCATCTGGTAATGTTTATGTCTACAATATTGACCAAGAAGTTTCACAAACCCCAATATTATTAAAACACCATACTGAAAACGGTTATGGTCTTTCATGGAATTCCATCAAGAATGGTCAACTATTAACTGGTTCAGATGATTCCACTGTTGCTTCGTGGGATGTTGCCCAGCCTTCAACTCCAACCTTTATATATAAAAACCACACAGATATAGTTAATGATGTTCAATGGCAAATTAAATCAGCTACTGTTTTTGGATCCGTGAGTGATGATAAAACAGTTAAACTTTACGACTCTAGAGACTCAAACCCAATTTTTAGTGTTTTGAGGGAATCACCAATCAACACCATTGCGTTTTCTAAACATTCATCTAATTTATATGCTATTGGTCTAGAAGACTCTACTATTGAGTTATTTGACCTTAGAAATCCAACTACCAAACTGCACACAATCATGGGTCATTCAGAGTCTATCAGTTCATTAGAATGGGACCCACACAATGATGGTATCCTAGCTTCTGGTTCTCAGGACCGTAGAGTGATCATTTGGGATATCAAGAAGATTGGAGAAAAACAGGTGCAAGAAGACGAAGATGATGGAGCACCAGAATTATTCATGATGCATGCTGGTCATACTTCTGCCGTTAGTGATATCTCTTTTAATCCCAATATTCCTTGGACATTGGCTTCTACTGCTGGTGATAACCGTGTTCAATTATGGAAGGTTTCCAAGAAACTTACAGATGAATACTATGGAATTGAAGATAATGTTGATGTATATGCCTTGGAATGAGCCCTTTCTGTTTATTATAAATAAGGTGACGGTATTTTTCAGAATGATCTCTGTCTAAAGATGTAAAATCACCGCGTAATTTTCAGCACTAATAAAATCTATCATGAAATGTTTTTTTATTGAAAAATTATCGACTTTGAATAGAAGATAAAAATAATTGAAAGAGACAATTTTTAAAACAAGATGAGTTTTGCTCTTCTGAAGAACTTGAAACAGCAAAGAATTCCTCTTGTAAGATATTCAGCACGTACCAAGAGGGAGAACAGATTGACAGTCCAACTTTTGAAAGACTTCCCACAATATGGTGTCAAAGGTCAAATAATTGAAGTGTTACCTGGTTTAATGAGAAATAGATTGTATCCAAACAATGGTGCTTGTTATATCATCCCAAAACTAGGCCTAGGACCACGAATTCCAGTAGTTACACCACAAAAGAAACAAGTATTCAGTGAACCAAAAGGTAACAAACAAGAAACAATTAAACCAATCACCCAAAAGGCTGAAAAAGTGGAAGAAATCTCTCCTATTTCAATTAGAGGATTGTTATTGGATCTTCCTGAAGGAACTGAAGGTTCTGGTAAAATCACAGCTGCTGATTCTTCATACTCATTATTCACATTAGAATTAGATTTATCCAATATTCATCTCAAGGTCGTTACCGAACAAGGTAAACCAAAATCACCAGTCACTAAGAAAGATATTTCCAAACAAATAGGTTCAGTAACTGGCATTATTGTTCCTGAATCTGATATTTTGTTGTTGAGCAATAAGAAAGCTGTTGAAGAATTAGTGGAAGTTGGTGAATATACTTTAGTGATATCAAAAGATGGAAAAGAAAAGGTTACGAAGAAGGTTGTTATTGGAGGAAAATAGAGAGAACGCTAGTATATATTGTGTTAAGCACAATTTCATATTTGTAAATAGTTAAAGTTTTATTCTTTCGTTCTTATAATTTTGTAACTTATTAATCTAATATCTGAAGAAAATGCTTTAAAAGACTGGTCATTAAGTTACTGAAAGTTTGAACCATATTATAATACAGCATTTTATATTCTTGTATATCCCTATCCACCATTTAAAAGAAATCAAGCCTTTAGTATGACAATGACGGAATCACCTCTTAAAAACAGCTTGCTCACAAATCTTTCCCTTGGAATGGGTTTTCCCTTTTTTCCATTAGTATTTCTTGGAATCTCTGTCCATAGCTATAATTGAATTGCGTTAGTAAACATGAGTTATAGTGATTCTGATATGAGTCTGTCTGTATACGTACTTCTTTAACATTTTCTAAAATAAGATTTGTATGTCTATCAAAGGCTCTCACTTTAGCTAATAGTTTATGATTGTTTCTGCAAGAAATTAAAACTTGTGATCCTTTCTCTACAGCCTCCTGTAGTAGTGATAAAGGTCCATGTGTAAATTCATATTCTTCTAATCTCTGAAGTTCAATATCTGTAAGTTCGTTTTTTGGACGGTCCACAAGGTCACTTTTAGAAAACAAAACAATGTTAGCAAATTATCCAGTCTTGAAGTTATAATATCTTGATACTCACGCCATCGTTCAATACTTAATAATGTCAACTATAAGGTTTTTGAATGTTTTGTAGTGATTTTTTGAAATGTTTTGTTTTTTCTATCATATATTTAAGCCGGGTAACTACAGAATAATTCTCTAATGTTAAGAAGCCAACGACTAAGGAAAGATATCAATCGATGAAGAGGTATAGGGATTGGCTACTACTGTCTGTTTTTGCGATCCAACTTTCCGTTCAAAGAGAGCTGATCTGAGTTAAATCTTGTTTTAGAGGTATATCCGACTCTATGAGCTACAATATTTTAGTTTTATCCTGAAGTGCCTTTGAAGAAACAACGTTATAAACAAAGAAGATACAGTTTTACAGGTTTTATATAGGATCTTTTTATATGTTACTTCACCTAGGTTGAAGATATGAAATCAATAGTATGGAAATATTCAGAAATATTGTCCTGGCTTTACCTGGTCATATTGTTCCTCAAGGTAACACATTGATCTAATCATAATCAGGTTTTGAAGATATTCTATTTAATTCACTGATCCTCTTTCTTTACATGATCTCTAAACACACTTCGACTGTCTTTGTGTCACTCTGTATCTCTTCATGGTTCCGTAATAAACCTAAAGCTCACGTGAGCTTGCCAGCTCGCCAAACGCGTCAAACGCATTTAATTTTCCGAAAACGGTAATAAACTTTATCACTTTGAAAAAAACATCAGTCAACAGTTTCTCTCCAAAACAATTCCAAACAACAGAAACAAAAGAAATGTCCTTTGATCGTCCAGAAGTTTACACAGCATCTGTCTTTCCACCAGATGATTCAGATCGTGATTCAAACCAAGAAACTGTTAGTGCGTTCAAGAACTTTATTTTGGAGTTTAGAGTCGGTACTGATTTCGTGTATCGTAATCAATTGAGAGAGAGTCTACTTGTGAAAGAGTATGCTTTGACAGTGGAGAGCCATCACCTCATCGGTTATAATGAGAATCTACACAAGAATTTAATGGATGAACCTGCTGAACTGGTTCCGCTTTTTGAGAGAGCCATCACTGATGTCGCAAAGAGGATAGTATTCTTAGAAGAATCTGAAGTTCCTCAAAATTTCCCTATCTGCCAACTCATCTTGAAATCTGGAGCTTCCAAACTGTCTATCAGAGAACTTGATGCCGATCATATCTCTAAAATCATCAGAGTTAGTGGTATCATTATCAGTGCTTCTGTTCTATCTTCAAAAGCCACCTCTGTTCAAATAATGTGTCGTTCCTGTAGACACACACAGAGATTAACAATTAATTCAAGTTTTGGTGGTTTGACACTACCTAAACAATGTGCTGCTATCCCTGCAGATGGAGAAAAGAATAACTGTTCTCCAGATCCATATGTTGTTGTCCATGATAAGTCACAATTTATCGACCAGCAAGTTTTGAAACTACAAGAACTTCCAGAAATGGTCCCAGTTGGTGAAATGCCTAGACATGTTCTTCTCTCTGTTGATCGTTACCTAACGAATAAAGTAATCCCTGGTACTCGTTGTACTATCAATGGTATCTATTCTATCTATCAATCAAGAGTTAAAGGTCCTTCGTCAGTCGCTATCAGAAATCCATACATCAAAGTACTAGGTATTCAAACTGACGTCGATCATAATGCTGCCGGTAATGTTATCTTCTCTGAAGAAGAAGAAGAAGAATTTATTGAACTATCAAGACATCCAAACTTATATGAAGCTTTTGCTAATTCTATTGCTCCTTCTATCTATGGTAATAATGATATCAAAAAAGCCATTGCATGTTTGTTAATGGGAGGTTCCAAAAAGCTTCTACCAGATGGAATGAGACTGAGGGGTGATATTAACGTTCTATTATTAGGTGACCCAGGTACTGCCAAATCTCAATTGTTAAAATTTGTTGATAAAGTCAGTCCGATCTCAATTTACACATCTGGTAAAGGTTCATCTGCTGCTGGTTTGACTGCTTCTGTTCAAAGGGATTCATCAACCAGGGAGTTCTATCTTGAAGGTGGTGCTATGGTTTTAGCTGATGGTGGGGTGGTTTGTATTGATGAATTTGATAAAATGAGAGATGAGGATAGAGTTGCAATTCATGAAGCAATGGAGCAACAAACAATTTCAATTGCAAAAGCTGGTATTACAACAGTGTTAAATTCTAGAACAAGTGTTCTTGCTGCTGCAAATCCAATCTTTGGTCGTTATGATGAAATGAAAACCCCTGGTGAGAACATTGATTTCCAATCGACAGTGTTATCAAGATTCGATATGATTTTCATTGTTAAAGATGATCATAATGAAGGTCGAGATATATCGATTGCTAATCACGTTTTAAACATTCATATGGGTAGAAACAACCAACAAGAGCAAGATGGTGAAATCTCATTAGAGAAAATGAAGAGATATGTATCTTACTGTCGTGCTAGATCAGCACCAAGATTATCTCCAGAAGCAGCTGAGAAATTAAGTTCTCATTTTGTTGAAATTAGAAAACAAGTCCAACAACAAGAAGCTGAAGCAAAAGAAAGATCATCTATCCCAATCACTATTCGTCAATTAGAAGCCATCATTCGTATTTCTGAATCATTGGCTAAACTTCATTTATCTCCAGTTGCAACTGAACAGCATGTAGATGAAGCTATTAGACTTTTCCAAGCTTCTACCATGGATGCTGCTGGTCAAGGTATTACCAACATGTCACCTGAAACTCAACATCAAGTGAGAAAGATTGAGAAAGAAATTAGAAAAAGATTACCTATTGGGTTTTCTACAAGTTATGAAACTCTTAGAAAAGAATTCGTTTTGGGTAAAGACTACGATCAATTCTCTTTGGATAAAGCGTTGTATGCTCTTGAACGTCAAGAATGTATACTTTTCAGACATCAAAGACAGAATGTGTTGAGAGTGGCTTACTGAACTTTCTTTTTTCAGCATTTGCTTTTGTATGGGTGTTTATTTGATTTAATTTGGCGTTTAGTATACAATTCTTCCTTCATTTAGACATTCTTATTAATTGTAGAAGAAAAGAAAAATCAAAAAAAAAAAAAATAGAATTTGTTCATGCCTCTATTTTCCCATTTTGAGCTAGTGGGGCAACTAGAGCAGTGGCTCTATTTAACACATTCTCGATTCTACTTTTCAGAGGCTTAGAAGAACAATCAACTGTCAAATCGTAGTAATTTATGATAGCTTCATTCTTACCAATTTTAACACTGGCTCCTGATTTATCTTCATTGTTTTTGAATGCTTCACCAAATTGAGCTTCAAGCATCTTAGTAATTCTATTTATTCTGGTACTGACTTTAGAATCAGCTAATTTATTTTCTGAATGATCATGAGACTTTGAAGAAATCTTCACTGATGCAGGAGAGGAATCAACAGATAATAGAATAGCAACAACAGAGTCAGCAATTGTGTCATTGATTACTCCACTCATCCATTCGATGGAGCATACTCCACTTATAATATTTACTGTAATTTCATTCATGATTTTAACCTCATACTCATCTTTATCATCAATCAAAACATCGACAAAACCAAACATTTGAGTTAGATGCCATTGAATTAAATCTCTACCAGCATCCACTCTAATTGTTTGACGCTCTTTAACAATAGTGGACGTTAAACCAGCATATTCTCTAACATCTGCAACTTTCATCAAATTCAAATCAAAATCCTTGGAAATTAACACACCATTGAGTACATCTTTCTCTTTGTCCTCTACTATAGAACCAAGAGCTTTAGCAAGTTTTAGACCTTTGAATTGTAAACTTAGCTCATCACAATTTCTTGGGTTGTAAACTTTTACTTCTCTTTCTGTACCTTTAACTTTTGAATATTTTGATAATAATGCAGATTTTAATCTACCCATTGGGTTTGAATCACCGTGTACTAATATAATAGATTTTGGATCGACCAATTCAATGAATTTAGAATTTTGTTCATAATCAACATGAGCGGCAAATGAAATTTCCTCGATATTTAATCTTCTTGGAATTTGAGTATCTGGATTAGCAATTGATGGAATACTGTCTGGTTCCATGATTAAATTTTTAGCCAAAGTACCTTCAACGGAATAACCAGTCAGAATAACAGAGTTTCTAGAATCTGGGGCCCATCTCTCTAACAGTTCTCTTGAAACACCATTTTGTAACATACCTGGACTTGCCACTACAACGCATGGCCCAAAATCTTCAAATTTATCCAAGTTTTTAATGTTTTTAACGTGTTTAAATTGAAAGGGGTTTGAGTTCTGATCTCTGAATTGTTTTCTGATACTATCATTCATCATATTGATATATGTTTGGAAAACCACAAGACATTTCTTAGCCAATGATGAGGCAAAATAGACATTAACACCTTCTAAATCAGAATGATTTGACCAATAATCATCTAAGATCAATAATAATTCTTGTGCATTACCCAGAGCAAAAACAGGAAGTAAAACTCTACCACCTTTAGAAAGAGTAGAATGGATTAAATTAGTAAGTCTTAATTCTTTCTCCAGTCTTGGTTCATGTGTAGCTGTACCAAAAGTTGATTCTGTGATTAAAACATCGGGTTTTACAGGAGGAACTTCTGCAGAATTTAAATGACGACTTTCTTCTCTTGAATAATCTCCTGTGAATAATATCTTTAACCCTCCGATTTCAATCATATACATTGCAGCACCTAGGACATGACCAGCATGATATGCAGTGAACCTTATACCATCAACTTCAATAGTTGAATGATAATCAATGGTTTCAATTTTGTCAAATGATTCAAATAAATCCTCATCTGTATAAAGAGCAGTACTGGAACCAATTGAAGTGACTTTAACAAAATCTGAAAGTAACCAACGATAAATGGCCTTAGTTGGATGTGTCATAAAAACACGACCTTTAAAATTGGTATGTTGCATCACATACGGTAAAGAAGCAGCGTGATCTAGATGAAAGTGCGATATTAGAAGTATATCGACAGTGGAGAGATCAAACTCATCATAGAAAGGAAGTGCTGCTATTCCCTGGAAGGCAGGATGAATACCAGCATCTAACATTATCGTTTTCCCCTTATATTGTAAGATATGACATGATCTACCAACTTCACTACCTCCACCTAAAGCGATGAACTTCAATGAGTCTTTATCAAGCTATATGATAGTTACAAAGTTAGTAAACTATTCCAAGATAAAAGATTTTTGGTTCACATACGTTTGAAGAGTCTCCAGACATTATTAGACACGCAGGAGCTGGTTCTTTACACCTGATTCTGGTTGAGTTTTTTGTTATTTTGACAATTTTTCATAATAAAATACCAATTTACAGAACGAGTTCGCGTGAAGTATCAAGCACGTGATTATTATTTATCGTTAACGTTAGCGCAGAAAGAGTTATGAAAGGCATTATTAAACGAGAGTGCGTTCATATATCCCCTTTAATAAGACTGCCCTTTATAAAGTGGCATATAATAGGAAAATAATTCAATAAAATAATTATTAGAATCAATTTGGGAGTCAGTCACATAGTGACAGTTACAAGTGCTCATAACCTAAAATGGTACAAAGATGAAGATTATCATATAACTAAGTCATTTATTTTTATTTTTATGAGTATCAATAGATCTATTAGCGAAATAAATGAGATACCTATAAACCTTTGAGTAGATTTCAGTATTTTTCTGTTTATCAGAGTATAATTGTTTTTTTTTCAGCCAAAACGCTGACCAATCTGACACTTAAAATTTTCTTCCTCCTTTTTGGTTTATGCGACAAATATTTATTCTCATCAATAACTCACCAGAACGACCGTCTTTCAGTTTAACTTCCCAGATATGACAAAGGAAGTGAAAATAGAAGAGAACGTATTTCAGCTGGATGTGGAGAAATTGTCAGCAAAAGCTGATTTGGATGATGGTTTTAGATCAGAAACAACCACTTTAGCTGATGATCCAGATGAAGCTATACATTTCTTGAAAAAGAATAACCTGAAATTGAATTCTATAGATAATACGAAATACCCGGAGAAATTAGAGAGGAAGATAGATTCAAGAATAATGTTTGTCATGTGTGTTGCTTATTTTTTACAATTCTTGGATAAGAACCTGTTAAATTATGCTGGTGTAATGGGAATAAAAACCAATTTAAAAGGTAATCAATTTGCTGATTTGGGTACAATTTTTTATGGTGCATACATTTTTGCTGAACCTATAACCTCATATCTTTTACAAGTTTTGCCTACTGGCAAATTTTTGTCCTTTTGTATCGTTGCTTGGGGTATTGTTGTTGCCTGTCATGCTGCTTGTCATACTTATGCCAGTTTGATGATTGTAAGAACACTTTTAGGTATTTTTGAATCATCATTGTCACCAGGACTTATTATTGTGTCATCAATGTACTGGAATAAGACAGAAAACTTACAAAGAACAGGATTATGGACTGCATGTGCTGGATTGTCAGTCATTGTTGGTGGTGTTTTATCATTTGCCTTTCAATACATTCATAATGATGTTTTCGCATCATGGCAAATATTGTTTTTGGTAATGGGGATCTTAACTATTGCATTTGGTATTTTAACTTATTTTATATTACCAAACAGCCCAACCACTGCAACTTTTTTAACTGATGAGGAAAAATTGATTGTCCTTGAACATATTAGAGCTAACCAAACTGGTACTGAGAACAAACGTTATAAAATAAAGCAAATAAAAGAATTACTATTCCATGATAAACATACTTGGGTGTTGTTCTTCCTTACTCTGATTTCAATGATATCCACAGGTGCACTTGGAACATGGTCTGTTAGTATTATCAGTTCTTTTGGTTTCACCCCTCAAATTTCCTCTCTCGTTCAAATACCTGTTGGTGCAGCAATGATGATTTTTATTATTGGTGGATCATACCTATGTTCATGGTATGGTCATAGAACATTAATATTCATAGGGATGTCAACTCCAGCTGTTATTGGATATATTATTCTTCTCACAACATCCAATAAAGTTGCCAATCTGATAGCTATCTATTTAAACATGGGTGCAACTGGTGTTATTGCTCTCTTATATTCATGGAACAGTGCGAACACAGCAGGTCACACCAAGAAACTTGCTCGTAATGCATTGACCATGGTTGCCTTCTCCATTGGGTCATTAATTGGTCCTCAGTTGTTTAGAGCTAATGAAGCCCCAGAATATAGAAGTGCTAAAATCACGTTGCTTGTGACCTCTGTTGTTTGTATCCCATTGGCAGGGTTATTAGGTTTGATTTCAAAGTGGGAGAATGGAAAGAGAGATAAAATGGATAAAATTACTTTACCACCAAACTACGAGTTTAAGGATCTCACTGATATTGAGAATATCAATTTCAGATACACATATTAGAGATAAACAATTACCAATTATTAAAAAAAAAAATTAAAAAAGATTCCAATTACAAGGAACATGATAGAAAGAACGCACATTGAATATTGTGGTGGATTGCAAAAGGCGATTTAGATAAATTAATGTACATAATCATCTCATCTAGTGGATTCTTGATGTTTTCTAGGGCTCAATATGCCACCGTGTAATCAATGCTAATTTTAGGTTGAATAGCTGCTATTGTGGTGTGTTAACTGAGTCAAGATAATCATCTGACGGTGAATTCAGGGACTCGACCGGGCTTATAGGCTCTAAATGGAACTTACACTTTCTTTCACAGGGAAAAAACGGCAGTAAACCGAATAATTTGACGATCATTTCAATAGCGTTATTACTCAGGGAAATAACGCACCACTTAATTGAGCGAGACACATTTTGGTGTTTTGTGGTTAGTGTTTTAAACCAACCAATGGGAGAATTAAGAAAAAAGAAAAAAAAAGTACTGACATAGCTTATAATATGTCCATGGACCATATTGTGTTATTACTTGCAAACGTTTCTGTAGACCACAATTCACTAATCCACAATTTCACAGTTTTGTAAATGTCCAGTTACTCACGTTATTAGTCTTGAACGCTATTTTGGCGTATCAAAGATCGATCTAGTTACACGAACATGTCTATCGAACTGTATAGATAACAGAAAGAGTACAATAAAACGACTACTATTTCCTTAGCTGAAATTGCAGTTAGACACCCTTTTACTTTGCTATCAGTAAGAATCTCTTGAAATAGACGAATGGACACGACACCCTTCAATCAAACACAGTTGTAGTTGTTAAAGCTATAAAGTAGTTCACTTTGGGAGAGCAAAGTTACAAAACTTGTCAAAAATCTCACAATCTCACAATATGCCGTACACGGCTGCAGATAATTGCAGATATTCGAGGCTTTCGAACTCATATTAGTCTCTCAGGAACAAAATATTGGTGATCGTGGCAAGTGGATTTTAGGCAAAAGTTGCCAAACGCCGGCGTTTTGTAGGATGAATTTGAAGACTCAAAAAAAACGGCCCAACCCATTGGCACTAATTGATGAAAATGTGATTGGGCTCCTTTTGTGACTCGTCATTTGTAGAAAATTGATATCCTGCTGTATGACTTGCATTTTAACTACCAGTTCACTGATAACTTCGGAATTCAATGTGGAAATAACAACCTCTCTTTCAACAAAGAAACACAGAGCTGGACTTACTGGCGCAATTAGTTCCTCAAACAAGCAACAAACTCCAAGAATCAAGCTCGAAGTTCTGTTCTAATCTCCAGCGCAGTCTCCCAAGATAACTAGCTGGCTTGGCTTAACGTCTGGACTACCTCTCCATACAGGTTTTCGGGTTTCCACAATTGGAAAACTGTGGATCCTCTTCGCAGCTATTGCGAACTTTCAAGTCATAATCTCTTAATGGTTACATACACTAAAGGACGAGTGTATATCAACTAGAAGTCAACTACTTAAATACGCTTCCTTTTCCATTAATGCTCCCATCCTCTCTATCGTATTAACTCTGTCTCCATCGGGTCTCAACATTTAATACAATGTCTGACAGTGCAAGCAACAAGTCTGCTCAAGTTAGCGAAAAGGCTGATGTGAAAGTGTTTAACACCGAAACCAAAAAATCTGGTGAATACAAAATTATCTCTTCAAGAGATGCTGATGCTACTTTGAAGTTCTCAGAACAACATGATGCTGAGATCCCAGAGATTACTCCAGAGCAAGAAAAAAAACTTTCAAGAAAAGTGTCTCTATTTATAATTAGTTTCACTTGCTTAGTTGATTTATTACTTTACATGGATAAAGCAACTCTATCCTATGCTTCTATCTTGGGTCTTTTTAAAAGTACCAATTTAAACAATGATGAATATAATAATATCAACACTGTCTTCTACTGTGGTTTAATCTTGGGTCAAATTCCTGGTAACTACTTATTACAGAAATTACCTATTGGTAGATACTTGACAGGTATTGCCTTTTCTTGGACAATCATTATCTTTTTACACTGTACTGCTACCAATTATTCTGGTTTAATTGCTTTAAGATTTTTCCTTGGTTTCACTGAAGCTTCTATTTTACCATTATTGAATACAACATTAGGTCAATTCTTAACTGCTCAAGAAAAAGCTGCCTCTGCTCCATTGTTTTATTCCACTTGTTTAGGTGTCTCTATTCCAACTGGTTTCATTGCTTATGGTATCTTATATGCTAAATCAACTATTCCAGCATGGAAATTCTTTATGATCATTATTGGTGGTTTAACTTTCTTACTTACCATCTTAATTCTCTTCTTCTACCCAAACAACCCAGCTGAAGCTAAATTCTTAACTATTGAAGAAAGAATTTGGGTCATTAGAAGAGTTCAAAATACTACTGGTTCTAGTATTGAACAAAAAGTTTTCAAGAAACATCAATTCATTGAAACCATAAAAGATCCAATCACATGGTTATTCGGTCTATTCTTCTTATTACAACAATTGGCTAATAACTTGCCATACCAACAAAACTTGTTATTTACTGGTATGGGTGGTATTTCCAACTTGAACTCTACTTTAGTGAGCGTTGCTTCTGGTGGTTTTGCTGTTATCTGTTGTTTAATCGCATCTTATTTCATCACCACCTTCAAGAACATCACTGCATTCTCAGTTGTTTTTTGGTCCTTTCCTTCACTTCTTGGTAGTATTCTTGCTGTTTCTTTACCATGGGATAACAAAATCGGTCTATTAGCTGCTCTTTGTTTGGCTTGTCCAGTCTTTGGTATTCCTTGGATCTGTATGTTCTCATGGACTAGTACTTCTTGTTCTGGTTACACCAAAAGGCTCACCAGAAATGCTATTGTTATGGTCATGTTCGCTATTGCAAACATTATCTCTCCACAATTATGGAGATCTAAGGATGCCCCAAGATACTACCCAGCTTGGATTATTCAAATTGTTTTGTCGTTCACTGCCGCTCCATCTTTAGCTTTGGTTATCTACTATATCTTGAACAAACGTAACAAAGAGCGTTTATCAAACTTGACAGAGAAGGATCAAGTTGGTTTTGTTGAAGATAGTGACCAGGAAGTCCAAGTTAATGTTGCTGCTTTAGATTTGACTGATTTGGAAAACAAAGCGTTCATTTACCCATTATGATTTATTAGACTGTACCTTTTTGTTTAGACTCTTGTTAATAGAGAATTATGTATTAGATTGTTGTCTTTGTAACAATAGTAAATTGATTGTCTCTATTGGATTGCCTTGACAAGCTAATGCCTTGATTATATAATCCAAACCGATAAATAACCTTGAAATTTCAACAAAACAGGGGAAAAGGAGTTTTATTTGATCTCAAAGTAAAGGAATGACTGAGATTCTCACTCCAACGATTGTTGGTGCATTGAAGTGTCAACAAGAGTCATTCTTAAAGAGCTTTTCCACTATTGTTTTATCTTGTGAGGAAGACATACCATCAGAGGTTCCACAACCAAAATCTAAAAAGAAGTCTAAAACTGTGGAACCTCCACCTCCAAAAAAATATGCAGTGGAATTAGCTGACACAATTCTATTCCCTGAAGGAGGAGGTCAACCTTCTGATACTGGTGTTATTATTGATCAATCAACAGGAAAGAAATACGAAGTGAATTTTATCAGAAGAGATAAGCTCAGAGCGATCCATCTTGTTGAGGAGCCAATTCCAATCGGTTCAAAAGTTGAACTTGAATTAAACTGGAAAAGAAGATTAAACCACATGCAACAACACACAGGTCAACATTTATTATCTGCTGTTCTTGATAAATATGACTTACCAACATTGAGCTGGAGTATGGGTGAACTCATCAATTATATCGAATTACCTCGTCAATTGACTCAAGAAGAGGTTACACAAATCAGCAATGAAGTCAACGAACGAATCTATGAATCAATTGAAATTCAAGTCCATATCCCTGATAAAGATTTGGTGGAAAAGAAGAAATTACCTGATGATTATGATGCTGAAAAGGGTATCTTGAGAGTAGTGAAGATTGGCGAGTTGGATCAAAATCCATGTTGTGGGACACATTTGAATTCGACGTCTCAGATCATATCCATTGCATTACTTCATCAGACTTCAGTGAGAGGTACAAACTCAAGACTGCATTTTTTAGCTGGTGATCGTGTACGTCAATTCGCTGTTAGTTCACATAAGATTTTAAAACAGACAACACAAGATTTATCATGTCAAACTGAAGAAATCACGGACAAGATTGGATTATTGAATTTGAATCTTAGAAAAATAACTAGAAAAGAAACAGCTTGGAAGGAACAAGTGTCCAATTATGAGTCAAATGAAATCCTGGGGAAACTTCAAGAAAAAGAAATCGTTTATGTTCATAAGGCAGATGTACAATTAGATTATCTATTACAATTATTTAAAAATGTGTCCAAGGAAATTGCTGATCAGAAAATTTTGATATTAATTTCAGGTGAAGGAAAAGATGGAGGTTCTGTGATTATTTATTCCTCTGACTCTGATAAGGTTTTAGGAATAGTCAAGAACTTACAGGGGTTGATTTCAAATTTGAAAGGTGGTGGTAAAGGTAAATGGCAAGGTAAAGTTTCTTCTTTTGAAAAAGGTGAACTTGAAGCTACATTAGAGTATCTTAAAACTTTATAAATCAATATTTAATTTTTATTTTTTCATTATTAACACCATTTGTGGCCATATGTATTTTCATTATTCGTAAGTTCAGTGTTCAATTCATCACTTATAGATTGTTATCATTAGTTAAAAACTTGGGCAATAATCCATTTATTCTCCACCTCCATCTTAGCTTTCTCTTTGCTTCAGCTAACCACAAATCTTCGCTCTTATTATTTAGCTCAAAACCTCTAACATTTCTATCATTATGATTCAAATTAGATTGTAGTTTGTTGATTAATGTTACAGAGAATCCATGTTCGCTATTCTTTTGTCTTTTCAAGGCAGGTCCATAAAGTACTTCTTCAATGACTTCAGTATCTTTTGGTATTGGGGTTAATTTTGAAACAGACTGGTCAAATTCATCAAGTAATTTGGAAAGCATTTCATATTTCTCAGTACAACTTGAGCAAACAAACTCGTTATAACTTTGATTAGAACCAAGATGACTACTGATCTCATATAAAGGAGTTTCGCAGATCACACAATGTTTCAATAAAGGTTTGGTGGGCGTAAGAGAGAATTCACCACTTACCTCATTACTTGAGTTAGAAGCCTCCGTTATTGCTGTGGTTATTGTTGAACGAGCATATGAGGAATTTGATTGGATTGATTGTCTCTCAGAAAAGACAGTTGATTGTGAAGCACTAGAGCTATGATATCCTGTTGTAGATAATGAGCCTAATAAGGACTGTTCGTCATCAATTTCTTCAACAATGCATTTTGTCAGCATAGTAGAGCTCGTGCTCACTGAATTAAGAGAGGTGGCATTTTGTCGTAGGGAGGATGATTTGGTGTCAAGGATTAATCTCACTCTATTTAGATAAGTTGGAGAGCCTGAAGAATATGAATAAGTCAAGTCTTCGGTGTCAAAAGATTTTAATGAATTTTTAAGGTCTAACACAGAAAGCTTCTTCCTTTTTAATTGCTTCTGTTGGATATAGTCTTCCACAAGGACAATAGGTTCGTCCTCTGTAGATTCTATGCATTTCAAGTAGGAGTCCTGGTTACCTTCATGTGGAGACTTGACAATATCAGCATACTTGTTTGGCTGCTGTAAAGAAGTTTCAAGGGGTGGTGCAAGGGGGAACGATGTAAATTGTGAGTTATCAAGCATATCTAGCCTGGACCTTTTGTTGCTCAGGTTTGGATGATGACTTTTCACAGGTACCTGTCTGCTACTCTTATTATTTTTGAAGATATATTTGACACCTGAACTTTCATTTTGTGAAGACCCCATTTTTACAAGATCATCCCTCATTATGAGAATCCTATCACGGGTTAAAATATCGTAATTTTTGTTGCAATTCTGAAAAATCTGTACTTGCGCATACCTTTTTCGAAATGTAAACAAACCTTCTATTTTGGGATTCTATTACATAAGAAAATGCAGCCTCGGTCATCGTTGTTAAAACGTAGCTTCTAGAAGCTCACACTAATGCACCATGCCCTTCTTATCATGAATTAATATTAGGGCTAATATCGTCACCAGGTATAACCCTGGGGACAGTACAGCTAGATATAACCTATAGAGTCCGAGGTATGGGTTACTATCAGTTTCTATAGAAAAAAAAGGTTGAGTTAATACAAGTAAAACATATATTCATTAGCAGGTAATTTTTCATAGAAAAGATATAGAATCTAGTTTCTCTTGGGTTAGCAGCACATTTATCTCATCTCTAGCCAGCTGGGCTTTCAATACGTCAATGTTGAAATCTAAAGTTAAAGCGTTCAGCTTCAAAGTATGAAGTTTGTGTTGTGTTTCTTCATTCTTTTTATATAAAATTTCTCTTTCATCTCGCAGTTTCTTGATCTCTGCTTCACCTTCTGATCCTAGTAGTTTCAATTCTGAACCTTTCAATCTATCAAGCCCCAGTATACTTATCCACGGGGCTGTGAAATGTTTGGATGAGTGAGACCTGCTGGAACTATTAGGTTGCGGCGAGTCTTGGTGATTTGCGTCAGTAGTTGATAGGACAGTATCTGATACCTTCTTATCGTGATATGTTGATCGGGGCTCAGGTGGTCTAGAATATGGTGCTTGTCTTCCTCTGTAGGAACCTCCTCTATAGCCTCCTCTGTATGAACCACCTCTACCGTATCCACTGCTATATTCACCTTTTGAGCTCCCGCTTCTCATATCATTAAATCCTGCTGAATTTGTTTCACGGTTGTAAGAGTTCGATCTTCCAGTATAAGGTGATGGGGGTTGATGTCCGGACGAGCCTGGTGCTGAGTCTGATCTATAAGGCGATGAAAAGCTGTTCGACCGTTGGGTATCATTATATTGTCTCTTCTCATGAAATCCACCGTACCTGTCATAATTTCCACGCCCTCTGTATGAGTTTCCTCGGCTTCCATAAGAGTCTCTTCTGTGATTGTCATTGTACGAACCGTACCTTTCTCTGTTTCAAGATCGTTAGTTTTATTTTCCAAATGTTATCCCGTATACTAAAACATACCTTGATGTCTGGTTATTGCTCATTATTCAAAGAATTAACAACTCTAGTATTTTTATGTTGTTCTGTTTATGTTATCAGTTTCTATGCCATTTTTTTGAGGTTCTAACAATGTTTTCTCAAAACAATGTTACCCTTATTATCTGATTATCACGTGACTGTCGCTTGTATAGAAGAAAGGAAAATGGGCTCAAGAGGCTACTGACAAGATTAGAAAGAAGGATTAACAAGTGTTAACAAAGCCCCGATATGCTATCAAACTGAGTAGAACCAAAATTGCCACTTGTTTTGTTTAATCTAGTAGCATCACCAGTCACCAGCAATATCACAATCAGTATCCAATTTCATTAGACTGACCGAGTTACTACTTGTGAGACGCCATAGTTATCAAATAACGACATTGCCCAAGACAGTTCTTAAGATTTGAATCATCTCATTTTTTTTTGCAGTTATCATTGATATAAACAAAAGAAGACACTGAAAATGACTGTTACTGAAACACAGAACAAACCACTTAGAGTTGGTATCGTTGGAGCTGGTTTGGCTGGTTCATTTGCAGCTGTTGCACTATCGCAACTACCTAATGTTGAACTGACAGTCTATGAAAAATCATCAGGTCCTAGAGAAGCAGGTGCATGGATCTCATTGATCGAATCATCTATTGAAGCTATTTCTAAGTTTATTGACATTGATGAGATCAACAGCATCACCGCTACACCGGGTGAAGAACGTCAGTACAAGTTAAAAGATTTCAAGACTAAACTCACTTTTGCAACACAAATCTCAGAAACAAAGCAAGATTACAAATTCCAAAACTCAAAGACTCATAGACAGGCTCTATTGAATTTATTAACCAGGCATGTTCCAGAGGGAATAATCAAGTATGACCAGAATATTCAAAATGTTGAATATAATGAACACCAGAAGACCGTCACTCTACAATTGGAAAATGAAAAAAAAGAATTTGATTTACTTATTGCTGCAGATGGTATCTACTCCAAAATCAGGACAGCTATTCATCCAGAGATAAAACTCTCTTCAAGGGGGTCTGTGGCCTATAGATCCATTTTTAGTGAGGAACAATTGAAAGACGTAGACCTAAGTGACTTAGATGATGATACCTTATCTTACCAAGGCGAGGGGAAAGTTGCCTTCTTATCAAAAGTTGGTCATGGAAAGTTTGGGTTTGTTCTTATCTTCACTGAGCCAAAGGAAGTTTCAGAGAGATTGAGATGGGATAAGAAATTGGACCAAACTGATTTTGAAAGGGTTAAAGAAGTCTACAAGAATTGGCCAAAGATTATCACCGATGTTATTGATGCTGCTGGATATTTGAATGCATTTCCTTTAGAAAGCGCTCCATGGCTGGAACATTTGACCCATAATGATAATATTGCATTCATTGGTGATGCTGCACATCCAACAGCTGGTATCTATGGCTCAGGTGCTGGGTTTGCATTCTCTGATGTATGGGCTCTCTATAGGTCCATAGAAGTTACTGGATCAAACACATGGAAAAGAAAGAAAGCAGAGCTGAATAACCTTGATACAATAAACATCCCATCGGATGATACTTATAGCGTTAAAAGTGCCCTTTTACTCTTTGATGAGACTCGTCGTTACTTTTTGAGAGATGTTTTCGAACAAATGACCAGAGACATTGGAATCAGAGACTATGTGAAGGGTACCAATGATAACGATGAGCAACTGGAGAGACGAATTGAAACGTCTTCTTCAACAGCCTGGATGAGAGAGCATAATGTTGAAATCGAATTTCAGCGCACTTACTCTAAAAACTTTGCCAAAATAAAGAAGTTTGGAAAGTAAAAGAAATAGATTCTACAGTTTTGTTCTCATGTCATCATGGTATATTATTTAGAGAGGAAATTTAAAGGAATATCACCATCATCATCATCATTAATCCATTGTAAAATATCCTTGAATATTTTTGAAGAAGCTTTTAATTCAAGTTTCCATTCTTCTTCTCTCATTCGCATCTCAATCACTTCACAGCCTTCAATTAGTACAGCTGAGCACATTTGTGCCTTGGTCTGTCTATACTGTATTAACGGAGCCATGTTGGTCAAATTGGTCAAATGTCTGAGTTCTAACACTACCAAATTATGTAAGAAGCCCTGTAGGAACATCATTGGGATAGAATCATTAGTCAATTGGACGCAGTTATTCAGTGAGAGTCTAGTTAAAGAGTCACTGCAGTTCAAGGCAACACCCCAAAGGCCACGATCAGTAATTGCACAACCAGCTAATCCTAATGTCTCTATTTTGGTATTTTTAGCGATAGCAATTGCAGAACGATCAGTAATGAAATCTGCTCGATTGTGACGTCCCAAATTCAGTGACTTCAATTTGGAGCATTTATAGGCAATTTTGATAATTCCTTCGTCAGTTATCATAGGACATGCTCTAAGGTCAAGAATTTCTAGTTGTGGTGATTGTTTGGCGAGGCTGTGAAGAAATGTGTCATTAACCACTTTTGAGCCAGGAAGGATCAGTTTTTTCAGACAAGTCCCTATCATTGGCATTGTTGGGAGAATTTGTGGACATATATACATCTCAATCCATTCAAGCTTACCACTGATGAGTGGAGAAAGATAGTTAATCTCCTTTTGTGTAACCTGGGGTAATTTATGCAAAATGAACAGCTTTGTTCTAGATTTCAAAAGTCTTCGGTTTCTAGAAAATCTCATAAAATTAGCCCATGAATGATGGTCAGCAAAAAGGTATTTTGATGAAAGTATCTCCATTGTAATTTGATTCCATAACTTGTTTACCAGCAAGCATTTGTATAATGAGTTCAAACTACTATTGAATGAGGTTTCTGGATTACCATCATTTTGGAAATGAGATTGTACAGAACGGTTCCAGACCATCTGTGCTTGTGTCTTATCCTTGTAAATGAGCAAAGCATGTTCATATGATAACGGTCTTCTTCTCACCGGGCTCTCTTCACAGGGTAAATTAGTAGAAGCATCCACATAACTGAGTATTTTGGAGACAATTTCTGGGATGGAGAATATTAGATGTGGTTCAGAGATTAGTGTAAGAGAAGACAAGTCGTCAGACATAATAGCATCATTGTCATGATCAAAATAATGATTTTTGTATTGGTCGCTCTCATCATCCTCTGAAACTGGCGAAGCAAAGACAGTTTTAGAAGACTGAAAGAGGTTTGTGAAAGTGTGAAGAATATTCTTAGGAGTTCTCCTTGGTGTTGAGAGTGGAGAGTTGTATGTCAAGGTATTATGTGAAGCAGTGGTTCTTTTTGATGGTATATGACAGAGTGTATCATCATTTGACCTCTTAAATGAGAGTCTTCTTTCAACCATGATAAATTACAATTCCAACAATAAAAATATACAGAGAAACGGAAGAACAGTGATAAGATGAGGCGGAGTGATATGTTTAAAATGAATGGACGTCAACGCAAATTAATGGTGACAAAAAGTGTTGTGCTCCTTAGATCTAGCAGTAGTTTGATGCTACAATAAGTCAAGATATCAAGTCTTAACAAGGGGATGACTGGCTTTTATAGAAGTCACCAACAAGACAGCTGGTCTATTGTGTCCCAATTTGGACCAGCCTAAATTGCATTATGAAACCCATGTCCCTTGCCAAACCAGCCAGATTTTGTGATTACTTCTCAAAGTTTTTTATATTCTCGAAATGGCTGGCTAAATACAAGTGGGACACGCCAAAAAGTTTAAAATAAACATCAGTGAATATAATACAGACAGCAAAAGAAGGCTTGCCGCGCCTGGGGTATAATGTTGGTTTAAGGTACCAACGTTTTATGTCTCGTTTATATGTAGGTTTCGACTAGTTTGCGATTCTAGCGGTGGTGTTTCTTGTGCCACTATTAAGGTATCAGCATATATTCTATTATAAAGATACTTAGAACACCTAAATAGAGCGAATAAAAACAAACTGGAGAAGGATTTTGTTAAAGCAACTATGTATATTTCAAATATGTGCTATTCAAAAACAACCATGTAGTGAATCTTTTTGTATTTTGGAACATCTACTAAATTCACAGTAGATGTAAACTTGTATAACAAATTAGACTACAGGAATTAGAGATATCAAGGAGCTATATTTAGTTCACAACCATCCTTATTTGAACTACGTTACCATAGATTCATCCATTATTTGCTGGCCAAAAGCAGTTGGAAACTGGCCTCGTGAGCCATTTCCCAAATTACCACTAAAGTAGTACTGGGCTACTCAGGTAAACATGCCAAAAAGTCAGAATTATAAATAGAAAATAACGAAGTACGAGTAAACCTATACATTAGTTTGTAGGTGAAGGTTTTTCACTCAGTAGAGGTGGAACAACATCGAAATAAAATGCTTTTCTCTCTCTGACGTGCATCTCATCATCTGTGTTCAATATCTGACTAGAGAGGAGGAGCTAAAACACATTAAGAAACAATTATAGTAAAATAATAAAAACTGCTTCTTCTTCTCACCTCCAGTCTATAGCCCTCTCACCATAGCTATATATGGCCACCGAAAGTAGTCATATTCTTTATTTATTAACGACCATAAAAGTCCAATTCGTTCTTCATGTGACCACTTGTGTGGAAACCGCGAAGGCCGCGAAGTTCTCTCTGTCCAAAAATAAGAAAAAAAGTTGAAAAAGCCATCACAAACAAAACAAAAAGTTCAGTGCAAAAACAGAAATCAGCCAATTTTAGCGCTCAGAGTGTGTTTTGAAGAGCACCTGAACCAGTTTTTATCATTAGCTTCCATAATCTGGTGTCTTTTTAATATCTGGCACGCTTAATATTGGTAGTGATAGTTAACTGTTTTTAGTATCTATTGTTTTTGTTTTGAATAATCTGCTAGGCCTCCATTACCCATATATTTGGCCTATACTATTTAACAGTTTTAGGTCTAATCGAAGTCTTCTTTAAGCTGATACTCTTTTTTCCAATTCAATTCTACTTTTGAGGTTAAAAGACGCAATTATTTCTATCGAGAGCCCAATTCAATCTGAACCAGCATAAAAAAATATTTACCTGATATAAATGTCATCAGACCGGAACCAGAGACCCTGGTCTTCTGGATATCCTGGATCAAGCTATAGGGACCCCAACCAAAGGAATAGATTCAGACAAAACCAAAGCTCAGAGTACCAGAGGAGTAATTCCAATCACTCAGGCTATCAAGACCGACACAGACAATCAGAATATACACCATCAGTTTACAGCTCAAGAAGAAACAATGAACAATCATCAACCTATTCAAACCATTATAGAAGAGATCATCATGGCTCCGGGGTGCGAAGCTCTTCATTTTTTCCTAATAATAACGAAGAGCGCCCCAACAGAAATTACTACAATTCGCAACAGAGGAATCCAGCGCTCTCAAGTGAAGAAAACTTCAGAGGAGGCTCTTCTTATACTGGTGACAGTCGATTTGCATCAAATAGATCAAATTCACAAGGATATGGCTCGCAACGCTTTCATTACAATGACTCGTTATATAATGACAGATACTCCAAACAGTTTGATTACTATGGGAAAAGAAGATCTGGTGATGACCACGGAAGCACAAGACGTTTGAATAGAGTTCATTCTTTCTATAATGGGAATAGAACCAGTATCCAGTCAGGTTCACAAGACGAAGATTTCTATGAGCCACGCCGTGGCAATGATGATAGTAAGAGAGACACAAGTGTATCGGAGAAAGACAGTTCAAAATGGAGGCAGTCAAGTAGGCCATCGTTAATACCCAAGGATTTTAAGGATGAAGATGATGAGGAGGAAGAAGAGGAAGATCTAATGAAAGAATTGAAAGAAAGAAGTCAAAGTCGTGATACTTCAACCCAGCCTAGACAAAGCCCAACGGAAACTAATACTATTTCTGAGAGAATACCATTGAGTGTCGAACATAAAGAAGAGCTTGATCAAGAGTCAAATTCAGAATCACGAGAAATATCTGAAGAGCCATCGAAGCTGATAGAATTAAAAGAAGATACTACAAATATTGATGAACAAGGTGAGAAAGTTGACGAGATTATGATTAGTCAAACCAAAATTTCTGTTAAACACAAACCAGATACTGATGAACAAGCTCTTATCAGAACCGAACCAGAAAGAGAAAAGTCACCATTTGAGTCTTCTGAGTCTTCTGACTCTTACGATCCTGAGAAAGAGGCTGAAGAAGTACTAAATTCTGCTCAAATAAAAGAAATGGTTCAACAGGATGGTGGTCTTCAAACCCTGAAACTTGATGAAATCAAAATTGAACAGCCAAAGGTGAAGATTGGATCGGTATCCGAAACAGAGTCAAAACCTATAGTTATTGTTCCATTAGAAAATATCAACTACTCGATGTTCCCTCTTCCAAAAGTGGAGCTAAGTGCTTGGGAATACAAAAACTATCCAAAAGTTGAAGTCATCAAACATTCACCCTACCTATTGAAGACGCCCATTATTGATTTCACAGAATATCCATTTTACGAAAGAAACTATCTTGTTCATGAACAGTTAATCAAACCAAAGCTGCAAAACAGCCTAGCCGAACTCAAAGAGAAAACCCTTTTACATAAAAGGGACTTGTTGAATGAATACTCTCATCGATTGGACGACTGGAACAAAAGGCTTGATCAGATGTCGAAACAACAACAGGAAATATATGGAAGTAAACCTGACGAAGCTGAAGAAGAAGAAGATAGCACTCAGGCTCTTACTGACCAGGAAAAACCAAGAAACTCAACCTCAAGACGTGCTGGAAGATATCATGGTGATGCTGTTCATTCGGAAGCTGAATTTTTGGAGATATTGAAGAACTTGGAAAAAGAGAAGGAAGATGATCCCCTATATCGTGCTGAGCAACTAGCTGCAAAAATCCCAGATATGATCTTGAATCCAATCAATAAATCTTTAAGATTCACTAATATAAACAATTTAGTTTTGGAGAAAGAAAATTGGACGAAGAGAATAAACACTGACGGAATTGATAACTTCACGAAACATGAACACGAACTGTTTTGTGAAGCTTTTTTGGCTCACCCAAAGAAGTTTGGCCGTATATCTCAGGAGATGGGGGGTTTGAGAACTGCACGAGAATGCGTTTTACATTATTATAAGACAAAGAAATCCTTAACTGATTACAAACAATTATTGGCATTGAAGAAGAAGAAGAATCGCAAAGTAATCTCAAAAGGAAAGCGAAACATCAAACCGAAAACAGGCAAGTCTTTACCTAGCACACCAGTTGATGCTAGTGCTGCTGAAACCAGTGGCGATGAACTAAATTTGGAAAATTTTATCCCAAAAGAAGCAAACGAAGAAGTTGTTTATACTGAGACTGGCCGTCGTAAAAGGGCTGCTGCTCCTACTTTTGACTCAAAAGATAAAAAAGATGACCAAGCTGATGTTGATGGTCGTAAGAGATCCTTAGAGACAACTACCAATTCTAATGAGGTTAAAGAGACTGAACCTATCATTCAACAACCTGTTAAAGTAAAAAAACAAAGAGGTCCAAAACCAAAGAGACATCTAGAAACTGCTGAAGGTATTCAAGTGGACACAGCAGCTGACGGCTCTAAGGTCAAAAGTATAATCACCAGCTACTGGAGTGTCAGGGATATCAATCTCTTGACAAATCTGTTAAATAAATTTGGTAACAAATGGGATATAATCGCAGATGAATTGAAAACTAAGAGCGCTGTGATGGTGAGAAACTATTATCATAGAAATGCTGATCGCCATGGTTGGAGAGGAATTGCAGAAGCTCATGGTGATAGCTCGCATAATGTTGGTGCTCAAATAAGTGAAGCTCATATTAAAAACCCGCCTTTGGGTTTCTTCACTGCTCAAACTAATGTTCCAAGTAATATATCTTTTAGTGCTTCTGAAGAATCTGTTAAGATTGAACAATCAGCACTACCAAGAATAGAAAGTGCTGCCCCAGCCACACATAACCCATTGAACCAACCACAAGCTTTAAACACTACTACTATTCTCCCACAACTATCTACATTTGTGAATAGTAGAGAACCACTTCCACTTCCACTTCCACTTCCTGTGCCAAACTCCTCTCAGCAAAGATCAAACCCATTTTCCATCACAAATTTATTAAACCCATCAGAAGAAAGAAAAGTGATAACCTCAACATTACCTATTGCTGGTACATTTGATCGGGTAGAGGAAAAAAGAGAGTTATATTCAGCTTATAAAGCAAATAGTGGCCGCTCTCACGCAATTGGGAATTTGTTGAATGATTCAAATACTGAGCTTTCCAAACCCTTTACATCTTCTAAACCTTCCGGTGAGCTAAGTTCTGGCCTCATGTCTTCTAATGAAAAAGTTAATTCGATTGGTGCTTCAATTCATTATAATGATGTTGGCACTAAAGCCGCTCTACCTTCCTACCAGTCACCTTTTTTTGAGAAAAAAGGCTCACGTTCTATCTTGAATGATGATAGGCCTTTGGCCCCTTTACCGTCTACTAATCCACAGGTGATTCTTCCATCAATTGAGACATCATCTCATCCACCAAATGTGAATTCTTCCAGTCTGAGGAACATTTTATCCAACGATCCATTAGATCAGGCGAAACAACCATAATCGACATAATTTAAAACTACTTCGGCAGATGTCTGAAGTAAAAATCAATTCTTTAATGACCACTAAATGTTACGACTTTCCTTGATTTCCTCAATTTGAGCTGTCAAGTTGCTGTATTATTACCAAGCTTAATTCATGGATCTTGATGATTATACTATGCCATTATACGTATATACTAATATTAATTATAACATGTAGAAATCTACTGGAGTGCAACTATTCAACTTGTGCTTTCACTACCTCCTCAAAAGTGGGAATACTACTCGACGCACCTTCCTTTTGAATAGCCAAAGAGGCTGCAAGAGTAGCGAAATCAATTGATTCTCTCACACTTGATCTCCCAAAAGTTAAACTACTTAGTAGTTTGACTAAGAATGCACCTGTGAAGGTATCACCTGCACCAGTGGTGTCGATGACTTTAGCAACTTTTCTTGGTTCGATGTAATCAGTGTCGTCAGAAGCATAAACACAGCCATATGACCCTAAAGTTATAACCACAATAGGCCCATTTGTAGCTCCTTTCTTCTTAAGGTTCAATTTAACTCTTAATTTTTCTGCTAATTGTTGATATCCTGAAATATAGTTCTTTTCAATGGAGCTCTCGAATTGCGCAACATCTTCTGGAACAAGAATATCTTTTGCTATTGAGAGAGATTCTCCTTCATTGGCTATCAATATATCCACGGAGCTTATGATTGATGCACTGTATGTATAGTAAGGTGACGGGTTATAGATGATAGTTTTTGCTGGTCGGTAAGTTGCTAGCCATTTGATGGTTTCTAAAGTGGCAGGTACTTCATTCTGAAACACAACGACCTCATTATCACTATCGCCATCTGGGAATAGAAGGCTCAATTCATCAAATGAATAGTTGGTGAGATGATTTGCACCAGGATTGATCAGTATTCTGTTCTCTCCATTTGTTTTCTCCACAATAATAACAGCTACACCAGATCTCTCACCGCTGACAATTTCCACATTAGAAACATCGATTTCAAAACGCTTCAAAGCTTCAAGCAGTTCACTTCCAAAACTATCATCTCCAACTTTACCAATAAATCTCACATTTTTCACTTCTTTCGAGGGAAACAGCTTTGCAAGGGCTATCCCTTGATTTAAGCCTTTCCCACCAATATGTGTGGCAAATGACTCTGATTGGAATGTTTCTCCAGCATTCGGGATTCTCTCGGTATATGACACCAAGTCATAGTTGAGTGATCCTACAACAGTAAATTTTGTCATCCTTCCTGTGGTTAATCAATTTTGTTGTTCCAACCTTGTCTGCTTTGAATCTTTATCGGTTTTACTCGGGTTTACTAAAGCAATGTTTAGGCACGTGATCTGGTAGGGTAAGCCTAAAAAATAAAAATTATCTTCAAGTCCAAGTGATCAAAACAATGCGATGTTCTCTAATAAATCAGATTCATATTTATTCTTGAATTATTGCATATCATGTCAGAGCAACAAGATCTAAATTTGCTTCAGCCAATATCATTTCCTCCATCTGTGCTGGCCAGAATCTCTCCAGAGCTCTCTCTACAAAGACATCTAGCTATAGGAATACGCCCAAACCTACGAAAGTTTGAAGAATCTAGAGAAATTAAGATAAACGATGGAGGATTAGGGAGATATTCTAGCGATAAAGTAAAGAATACAGCTACTTTAGGATCTTCTATTTTGAAAGCTGGTAACACCACAGTTATCTGCACAATTACTGCTGGAATAATTGAAGAAGATTTGCCAGCTGAAAGTATAAATGATGATGCTGCAGCTGTGAACGCTTATTTCGCTAAAGAGCAAGAGATAGAAAAAAAGAAGCATCTTGGAAGTCTTGTCGATGCTGCTTCTGTCTATCCAGTAGTCGAAGTTGAGAGAGGAAGAGCTGGTGCTCCAACTGATGAAGAGATGATTTTAAGTCAAAGATTACATGAAACTTTTTTACATTCTGGTATCCTTTCAAAAGACTCTTTGAGAGTTAATGTCGGATTGAGAAGTGTTGATTCTGAAGGAAAAGCTGAGGTTTTCTATCAAGATTCACAAGAAGACAATGAGTTTAATCTTGGTCCAAAGCGTGCTTGGTCTTATGTCTTATATGCTAAAATTAAAGTCTTCAGTCGCTCAGGTCCATTATTTGATCTTGTCTGGGCATCACTATTGAGTGCCCTAAAGAACACAAGCTTACCAAAGGCCTATATTGATGAAAGTGCTACGGATATTAGAATACCTGTTAAAATTCATGGTAATCATGGAACCATTAGAGAACAATACCAAATAACGTGCGATCCTTTACAGAAAGAAAAATTAAAGTTGAATTCTGATTCCTTTGGATTTTCATCTAATTTTGCTGTGTTTGACATTGATGAAGAAGCTTTTGAAACAGTTGATGATGACTCCCAAATGGAAATTGATACTAAATCCATTTTAGTTACAGATATTGAAGGTGAAGAGGAAGAGTCATCTGCCAAAAATATCATAAATGTGGTTGTTGACTCTAATGGTGATAATTTGAAAGGTGTCTCATTAGTTGGTGCTCTTAATAAAGAACAATTGCATAAAGCTATACAACTTGCTAGAATAAGATCGAAAGAACTACTTCAAAAGAACTAACATCATTATATAAATTAATAGTTATAATGTACAGCATAAATATCATTAGAGGTTTTTTTTTGTTGGTTCTAGTTTGTGTTAGGTTGTAATTAAGTTTTGTAAACTTAAGCTTTTCTCTTTCTCAATCCTGGAGCTGGTGAAGGTGAAGGAGTGTTGACATTTTTCAAATCAATGCTAACATATTCATTTATTTTGTTACCAAAACCACCAACCCTCTTGACAACTCTGGATTTTTTACCCTTTTTGATATAGATATCGATATAGAATAAGACAAATAAGACCAAGTAAGAAGAGATAATCCCTAAACCTGTCCATGTGGCTAATGAGGTACCAACACAATCAATACACACAAGCTCACCACAACCGAATAAGCTATAATCTTTCTTGACTTTAATAAAGGCAGCGTAGTAAATGAAAGACAAATCTAGTACGAACTGGGTGATTTGGAAGTTTGTAATCCATTGTTTCCACCAGACTCTAATACCTCTAGCAGCTAAGAAGTAATAGAAGTACATAACGACATGGACAGCCAAGTTCAAAGTAATTGGGACCCAAGAGATAGAAGTCTTACCGGTTAGTTGGAAGTAACATAACAAAGCGGTAGCACCGTGGTGATAAGAATGCAAGAAGATAATCTTCTTTCTTTTAACAACTAAGAACAACGTATCAATGAACTCCAAATATTTTGTCAAGTAGTTCAAGTAGTAAAGTGTGACGATTGGTTGAGTCCAGGCATTTGCATTACATATGGCAAAGAACAATCCATGATGATAGATGATTGGTAAAAGTTGTTCAATCAACAAAACAAGCAACGTGAATGAGACGGTAGTCAAAACGAAGTTATGGAGTTGGAAAAGACCATTCAACTTCCAAGCAGTGATATTAAATTGTCTAAAGATTGCTTGCCCACCAAAAATAAGTGTATAGTACACGATAATAGCAGTAGCGACTGGTGGAAAGGTTGAGAGGAATGTTTTGTCCTCAATAAACTCAAACTCTGATGGGACGAATCTTCCTTGGGTAATAGCAGAGACAGCTTTATCAAATAAAGGCCATACAGCGATGCCAAAAGGTTTTTCTATGGTAGGTGTTAACAAAGACATGTTAAAGCCAAAAAAAAAAAAGAATGCAAACGTTTAGAGAACTTTTAGAGAAGGTAAACAAATGCTCGTCGAGGAGTAAACAATTTTTTTTCACCGCGTTCCGAGCACATGATATTTTCTATAAGAAGAAATAATCGCGGCAAAAAAGGGGAAGGTTCTCACCCATTACGTAATTGAAAAATTGTGCCATGAACAAGAAAGACATTAAATTATGAAAGATATGATAGTTATCAAAAGGTACCAAAAGTGACAGGAAGAATGTATTCAGCTTCCTGAAGACTTGAAGTACTCCTAATTTCTAGCCCGAAGTGGTGGGTTTGTGGAAGCGCTGTAGGTGGAACAATCATCAGATGGACTTGAGCCGGAGGATTCGCAAGTCGGTGAATCGATATCAGATGTAATGATAGTAGTTGGCACAACACGACGTCTTTGCAGTTTTGAAACATCAACATCAGCCGGCAGAGGGACCTTTGCAGAAGATCCCCCTCTAGTCAGCACTCTATGCTTTCGACGAGCTTGGGATGGATCATCATCTTCATCATTAGAAAGATCAATTATGGAATTATCGATCTTATCAGGTTGTTCATCAGATTTGGAAATTTTTGCTGGACTAACACCAATATCACTATCGAGCTCTTCCACTTCAGATGATCCAATCTCCAGCTCTTCGTCATTTTCATCTTCTTCGGACTCACCATCCATATTGTGATGATAAAATCTCTCTAATCTTTCCAATACCTCCTTTTCTTGCTGGTCATGCTTTTCGCGGGCCTTCTCCAGCATTTCATTCAGCTCATCACCTCCCAAAAATTGCGATGATCTTCTTCTGTAGAATAATAAATAAGCAGCTCCAGTGATGGATTTTTCGGGACTGCTTGGAGAGACTCTGGAATCATCATAATAGTACCATTTGTTATCAATAAAGTTCTTAACATATGAGGTATAATGACCTCCACCTAAACCACCATAATGATTATCAACAGCAAATAGGTCATATACGTAGTGGTCTTTATCTTCAACAGTATTTGAAATGTATGGGCACATATCCAAACCTTCTATAGGAAAGTCAACAACGGCATCAATCTTATCACTGAAACTTCTCTGATTCTCAAACCGTTTGAGATGAATCGATAAAATATCAGGAGTTGACCATATCTGGATTTGCTTAGTAGCTTGACGGTGTATCTTACAGTTAGAACAATACCATAGATCATGCTCACCCAAAACTTCAGCCTTTGAGAACAGATTTAAGCATTGATCTAACGTCAGATTACGGCTTTTAGCAGATTCTCTTCTTTGTTTTGATTCTTCGACATCAGAATTAACTAAGACTTCAGGGTTTGACCAAGTACAACTTCCACATTTATCTTCGTCGTCCAAACCAGTGAAAAACGTATCAAAATCATCTGAAGTCCACTCGCAAATTAATGCATTTTTTAATTCAAGTAATCTCTTATGTTTTTCAAGTATATTATCATCATCTCCATTTGGATCATTTTCAGGATCTGGAATAATGTTACCATCAACAGAAAGCTCGTGATCTAACCCATCCAAAATATTTGGAATTTTTGGTCTTCCAATATCAACAAATGACTTGAAAGCTTCAGCTGTGTTATCATCTGTTTCTGATTCATTAGATGAATTATTTGTCAGATCAACAATTTCCAAATCTTTAGGTGGAGGCGCCTTGGCATCAGTTTCTTCAAGATCATTATTATTTTCTTCACTATTAGTTTCTTCTTTTTTTATCTTATCAGCAGCTCTGTAAAACGCAGCTTTTTTTGGGTCAATCAAATCCAAAAGCTCAGGTAGATCTTTGAAGTTGTTTCCCGAAGAAGGTGTCCAGACCTTCAGGTTTGTATCGTCTCTAGTATCAGCACCATATTGGGTGAATCTTTTTCTGTGTTTGATTTCTCGTGAAGAATCAAAAAATTTTACCTTAAAAGCATGTTCTCCTGAGATTTCTGGGTTAGCCAATGATATCATAGATCTTGAATCGTCCTCAAGATCACTCATGTCGAAGTCAGAGCTTTCAAATTCTTTCTTTTGCTGTGCAGCACGGGTCTTTGAGAAGTAATTATATGTGCTTAATTGTTCATATCTATGTTCTAATTTAGCTCTGATTGAACCAAACGAATTTTGCTCCTCAGGGCTTAAGCTTATAAAAAATGGAAAGCCAAAGGCTGTTGGAATACCTGAGTCTGGCAACACGGTGTTTATAACAGGAACAACTAAGTCAACTTCAGTAGAATTGATCTCATACATTATGATCACATCATTATCTGAAATTAAGTCTGAAATTGGCAAGTAAGAAGATTGAGACTCATTTGACTCAAAATTTCTATAAAATTGATTATTCCAGATCTCACACGTAATCAAGTGATTGGAATTCAAGTCAAGCTTATCAGCAACGTAATTCTTTAACGTCTGATATGTAGATGTCTTAGGTAATTCAACCTCAAAGGATTTTATTGGACCATTCTCTAAAAAGAGAAGTAACTTACCAGACCAGACATTTTCCACTGGTAATGGCAAAGTCAAGTCATTGAATGGATCAAACGTGATTGATATCTTATCACACGAAGGACATATGAGTGTGGACTTGTACAAGCCAACAAATAGATCTATGATGATAGAATCATTTCTGAGCTTATGGTGGTCCCAGCTTTTTTGCGCCAATTCTTGAATTGCTTCTGTATTACTCGTATCCTTCTCATCTAACTCAGGTTTCTCCACAAATGGTTTCTTGATGATTCTATTCAAATCCTCATGTAGGCCGTCTAATAAGAAAGCCAAAAATTCTTGTGAATCTTGTTGATGGTACCCAGAAAACATTTGATTAAAGTGACCAATTGTAGATTTAAATTCTCTTGGTGTGAAAGACGTTCCATGGTTAGACTTTTTATCAAATAAATTATGAACAAGGTTTGAAAACGCCAATGCTATTTTACCGCCCATACCCAGAGGGTTGTCAGTATTTAACTCAGTCTCAAAGCTGTGAAATAGAAAGTATTGTGTCAACTCAGGAATGTGAACCAAACATTGCAATGCAGAGTTCATGTAACAAGTATTACCTAGATTTTGTAAGCCTACTCTACCATCTGAAGGTGTTGGAGGGTGATGCAAAAAATAATATGAGGGCCAGAAGCCCTTTGAGCCCTTTGAAATTTTGGAGGGAACATATCTCTCGATGAAAATGTGGGCAAATATTAGATTAGAGCTTTTTAGTGAGAACTTTAAATGGTCTTTTTTTATGAGTATTTTATTCTCCAGTTGTGAAAATGCCTGAGGAGTCACCCAATAAGGAACACTATTAACAATATTATCTTGTACAACCCATATGCGAAATTTCATGTTTTGAAAATCTTGTGATTGTGATATCTTTTCTCTTTTATCGAGTACAGAAACACAAAATTGAAGCAAATCTTGAAGAGTGTGGAGTCTTGAAATGGCAAAAGCTGGGCAGCTATCATTAGTCGAATATGCAGGTATATCTGTTGATAAGTGATGTAAGTAAAACTGTGGTCTGGCAAGCTCCGGAAGAAGTTTGCCGTCTACATCAATAGCATAGGTCAATACAGGATTCGAACCTTCCCTCAAACCATACCATTGCTCTATCTGGGAAAATACCTCTTTAGTTATGACTTTTAAAGGGTATACATTATGATCACAAAAGATACCGTGTGCATCCAGTATTCCAGCAGTATCAATTGGCCCAATCTTTGAAAGTGCATCCTCAACTGTTTCAATGGATTCTGTTTGGAAAGCATTCCACCAACTCTCAAATATCACATTCAATGCAGTACCTTCAACTAATTTACTTACGGAATCTTCTTCTAGGTTTGTTATGATCTCCCGCTGCTCTTGAATTGGTATGAAGTCGATTGAATCCTCTGGGTCATCATCTAAACTCACAATATCATCATCACCGTTCTGCTCAGCACTGTCGGAGTTTTCTGGGTCAAAATCATTCGCATCGTCGGATAGCCCCAGCTCTATGACATCGCCCTCTGCTCCATTCTTTGTTTCTGGAGTAGGCGCCATCAATGTTTTATATCAATTTACTGTAAATGGACTTTTGGATGGGAAAAGGGTGAGCGAGGACAAAGTCAATTAGGTAAGACAACAGAAAATCGAGCACTGATCTTCTGTAACTATTAGATAGAGGATATTGGTGTTAGAAAGCACTGTATATGGCTCGAAATTGCGATAGTCCGTTTGTGTTAATGTTTTTCATGTGGAAGAAAGACGGAGACCAACGCTGAACGACTTATTTTATGCCAGTTGTGCTTAGATCACGTGATTTGTTGGTAATCTGATTAATAACCGAGGGTAAAATACAATTCACATAACCTCTTTTAAAACACATAACCCATTTTTGTTAATAATATATATACAGTTATAAAAGTCAGTCAAAATGCATAATCGTAAGCTATCTCATGAAACAGATGAAATCACACCGTAACCGACAGTGATAACAATGATATAGACGATCAAACTTGCAGGAACACCTCTGGTGATGAAACTATTCACCGTCAAATATCTGCTACCAAGCTCATCAGTCATTGAGATAGCGGTCAAGTTGGGGAAACCTGAAGAGGCAAGACCCATACCACATGAAGCAACTAAGGCCACTGAGAAAATCAAAACCACAGGAGCATTATCATCTGGCAATGAATCTCCCACTTGTTGAACCAATGGAAGAATAATGATAGCCGATACTGTATGGGAAACAAATGTACCAATGACCAAGATAAGAATACCAAAAATAACCATCACAGCATAAAGTGGAAAATCAATGACTTTTCTCTGCAAAGCCATAGCAATGGTTGCCAATAATCCTGAAGATGAAACAGCCTTTCCTAAAGAAATAGAACCCATAGCTAACAAAATGATACTCCATGGGAAGTTATTAACATCAGAAGTTGATAATAAACCAGTACCAAAAAACAACGCAATTGGAATGACAGAAATTTCACCTGCATCAGCAAAAACATTGCTGATCTTGGATAACACACACCATAGTAAAATGGTACCCAAACTAACAACAATAATAAACCATTGTTTTATAGTTAGCTTTTCCTTGATTGGTTTATATTGCATAACTTTGGCTGTGTCGACTTTGAAAGTACAAATCAACAGCACCCATACCAAGACTAATGAAATGATCGAGACTGGAATGGAAACAGCCAACCATTGACCCCAGCCAATTCCGTAAGTAGCTAAATATTCCATTGCAACGACATTTTGAGGAGAAGAAATTGGTGATGACATACCAGCAATATTTGAGGCCAATGCAACACCTAAGATCAATGCCTTTGCGAATGGGGAATCAACGGTTTGTGTTCTCAAGATTCCTTGAATCAAACTATAACACAAAACAGGGGATGCAACATTTGAGATCCACATAGATAAGAATAAAGCAACACCCATGATAGAGAGTAGTATATTTCTTGGTTTGGCACCAGCAAAGGATAAAATGTATGAGGCTAAGATTTTTGCGATGTTATACTTGGATAATGCTGCAGCCAAAGTGAAACCACCTAATAAAACCATGATTGTAGCAGACCACATCTGAGAGAAAACATACGAAGAGGCTTTAGGAGCGGTCATAACAGCTCCTTCATCGTTTTTCACAACTCTGAAAAGAACAATTAGAAGAGGACAAAGCATTGAGGTGACAAACAATGGGATAGCCTCAGTAGCCCATAGCAAGGCAACACAAGCTAGTAATGCCATACATCTATGCTGTGCTTGATCATTGAAGGTTTTGACACCTAATAAAATCGCAGTGATTGCAATGATTACAACTAATTTGTATGTTCTTGAAGTATGAAGGAATTTTGGTAATTTGAAGTATTCAAGCTTTGTGAAATATAGGTTAATAGTGAAAGGCATCTTCCAAGAAAAGAATTCCAAATTGTACAAATTCAGTTCACCAACTGCAGTAGCATCACTACCGACACCAAATGCACCGCCATTGGCTTTGGTTTCAATGCCAATCATATCTCTCCATACAGTGTTTCTTTCCCACACAATGTGCTCTCTTAATAGAGATCTTAACTCTTCTTTGCAGGCCTCTATGTCTTCCATTCTATTTGTTAAGGACGCATAAATCTGAACCAGATAGTCGAGTTTAGAGTCTAAATGAGTAACTGTCGTAAAGTTGAACGTATATGAATGTCTGAAAAATTCATTAGTTTCGAATAGTCGGGCCTTCAATTGGGTACCTAAAGACTTGTCAAATTTCTTGGTGATTTTGCTGAAACCAATTCTGTTTAATTCAATGAAAGATTTCAATTGAGATAAGTCAACAAACAGCTGAGTAGTTCTTTTCTTCAAAGTAATGTTTTTCTGGACCTTCAAGTCAACTTCAGAGGCGCCTAAAAGAGCGGAATTTTCAGAGTGGCCATCTAGGTCAAGATCTCCATCATCATCCTCTTGCTGTTGAATAGAATCATCTATCTCATGGTTATCATGGTTTCTATAGTCAATAATGCGATCAGTTGGTCCTTTTTCAATATCAAGATTGAAAGCAGCAGCAGAGTCTATGATAGCTTCATTGATAGATGATTTATTGCTCAATATTGATCTTGTCTCATCTAACAAATGATTTCTATTAATCAAATGAATTTTAGCAAACTCTAAATCATTTATCAGTTTATCATAGTTTAGATAGAGTTCGCCTTCTTCGGATTTATAAAACTCATCAATTTTTGCTAATTCCAGTTCTAGCTTTTGCAAGAAAATGTTTGAAGGATCAAGCGGATCATTTTCTAGTTCACTTGAAGATGAACCAGCTTTAGCTTTTGAAGTGGTAGAATCTAAGTCGTCTAATTCAATAGTGTTTTGAGAAAAGAAGTTTAGCTTTGAACCTTTTAGGTTGGAAGTAGCAGAATCAACATTTGATTTGAAGGTTTGCTTAGCAGAATCAACATTTTTCTTGAATTTATCAAGTTTACCGACTCTCTGGCCTTCTAAATCATCAGTGCCTAGTTTCTGGTTTTGAGCATCAAGTACCTCAGCTTGTAGTTCGTAAACTAGTTTTTTTAACTGTGAATAACTAATGTAATGGTCTTGCCATTCTGGAACAGCATTATACTTTAAAGACAATGAGAACTTCATGATTTCTCGAAAACAAATAAAATGCTAGTAGTGTGATGCAGTAAAGGGGGGTGTAGTAAATCTTGAATAAGAAGTAGTCTTCAAACGATTATGAGCCGAGTTCTAGAGAGATGAGCTGAAAAAACGACAGAATTCTAATTTGAGTGACCCAATAACTTTGGAAAGAGAAAATTTTCCAAGATAGACCAAAAGATGCAAATGTTTCTGCTTAGGATTTGGATCGTGTCTCAATATATTCAACTAAATGGAGCTTTGTAGTAAAAACTGTTTGAGATGTGTCAAAAAATGCAATAGAAAACTGCTGTCAAGAACACAAGTAAAAAGTCACACGACCACAAGAGAACCCAGCAACAGAAATTCCAAGTGGTTCCTATTTGAGGAAAGAACTCGAATTGAGGAACTTGTAGTGTGCCAATTTTCTCCTTCGGGTACACTTCCAAGAACCCACGTGGGATTTCTAACAAAAAAAAATTCGTTTCTTTTTAGTCATGTGATTGCGCATGTGATCTCTCAGACGAGCGTGGTTGTATCGATTAATAATCACGTGATTCAATTTATCCGAAAGCGGTTTGTTTTTGTTTCAGAAATTAATTCATCACATCTAAAAATAAAAAATTGCTGAAACTAAAACTCAAAGTAATACTTGGAATAAGAGCTGCAGAAATTCAATATTGAAGCAGCGTTCACAATCTTCAGGTATTTTTTGTTGTTGGTTTTATTTTTTTGTTTGCTTGAACGGGGTTTCTTCTGCTCTCTCAATCTAGTACATATCCCTTCTCAAATCCCACAGTTATTAATAGATCTAGCGATTCATATTGATTGTCAGTGGCGATGTCTCTCCAGGATAACCCTCTATCTCAGAAGCTTCAGTCTTTGAATAACATAAGTCCCCAATCTAAAAGAAATACTAAAAACTTATCACTTCACCTAAACAAGCCTAAAGACAGAGGAGATGGTAACCATAATGCTCCTCCTCCTGGATTCACATTATACAGGCACCCATCAATGTCCAGTATTCACAGTCCAGTTGCTTCCAATAGATACCAGCCAAACACAGGTTTAAAAAGACGAACAACGTTATCTTTATCAATTCCTACCGATATCGAGGTTGGTAAACAGCTCTCATCTGGGAAGTCATCTTCGAACAGTATTCCAAGCTTCACATCTTTATCTTCAACACAACTTAGTTCAAGCCCTATAATATCATCCCCACTGATACCGTCGACACCAAAAGATATATATTCTCAGAGCACATCATCATCACATACATCAACTCAAACAATTCAAACCTTGACTAATGGACCACAAAATCATAATCCCGCTCTCAATAATGACACTAATGGCGATTTAAAGACTCAAACTTTGATCCACAACCTGTCAAATATTCAAATTACACCTGATGGAGATTACTGCAAACTTAATGTTTACCCCGAGGGGCCAGCTTGCGTTTTCCCACCTTCTCTTTTTTTATACTCTGAGCCCGAATTAGAACAATTATCCTCATTTGATTTGGTTATCAACGTCGCCAAAGAACTTACTCCACCAATACCACACGAACCGTTCTCTAAGGACTCTATTATCAGACTACCATATGACAACTTAGAGTACTATTTTGTTCCATGGACACACACATCCAAAATTTCTAAAGATTTAGAATTTCTAACAAACAAAATTATGGAATTTCTATCACAACCTAATAAAAAGATTCTTATACACTGTCAATGTGGTGTCAGTCGGTCTGCATCTTTGATTGTCGCACTGTTTATGAAGTTAGATCATACAAATTTGAATGACGCTTATAGTAAGCTGAAGGATACTGCCCCAGAGATTAATCCTAATATGTCGTTGATATTTCAACTGATGGAATGGGGAGAAATTTTAGGTATTAGCAATAGAGACAGATCAATGTGTTCCATGTCCCCTCGGTATGATTCGATTGGATCGCCATTGAATAATGAAAATAATGAAAATAATGAAAATACTGAAAAGAGAATACAACAGAGCACACCTTTACCAGAAGCAGTTTTAATTCATGATTACAATTATAACTAAAAGAGATATTAATGATACATATCCAGAATAGAATGGACATTCTTTAGTGAAATAACTAATCTATTCTTTCTTGTAAAAATCTGTCTCTTTAAACGTTATGAGTCTCTTGATTGCTGTAATCCACTTCCTCGTTTGTTCATCAATCATTATATTGGCACCACCTTTATTTAACTTCACCTGTCCGCTCCTTTGATGTATAGAGACATTGACAACACCAATTGGCCATGCCACGTTCCCTATACTCAGTTGCATATATGATTCATTAGCTTTCAAATAATTAGTTCTTTGCACATAGTAAAATATTGTGAGCAGGGAAGTCAGTTGGTCTGTAGATAAGGTGGACTTGCGTAATTTTACCAGGACTGGGAATAATGACTTTTTTGTTTCAAGTAGAGTGTCTTTTGGGTATTCAGATTCGTTCCATTGGGAGAGTATCAGCTTGATGTACTTGTTGACCTTCATAGACAGTTCCTTTTCATTCGATATCTTACCGATGTCATCCAACGAAATCTTCAGATCCTCAGGAACTTTCTGTAGTTTCAAGTCCTCTTTCTTGTCTTCTCCACTTAAGATCTCTCTTTCTTCAATTTCATCAAGTTTTCTTTTTAAGGAGTCTTTTGTTTTATCTGTCATTCACCTGTCGCTGTTCTTTACAGAGAAGTATTTGAACATTTTGTGAAAAATACAAACAAAACAACCAAAACAATCAAAAGTGCTCTAAAATAACACAAAGCTGACTGTTTGAATTAACCAAAGGGAAAACACTACTAATCATGTCAACGGATCCTAAGACTCTACCTCAAGCTGAGCAAATATCAGAAGAGCAGCAAACTTTGATTCAACAACAAGAAAATGACGCCTCCGATGATGAAGAATTCTTATCAGACTCAGCAGAAATTGTTGATTCAAATGATATTTCAAACACTCTACAGCAAGATTTGAACTTGAACCTCCATAAAGCAAACCAAAAGGTATGGTTAGTTAGATTACCTAGATTTCTGGCTGATAAGTGGAGAAATAAAGAGAACCTTCATGGACAACAATTGGGAACTATCAAAATTAGAAAATCAATCCCTGTGGGGCAACCGAACTCAATCACACTCCAGCTGAACAATGATGAGTCCAATAGAGATATACCTCATAAATATAACCTAAACTTGACCAAACAAGTGGTTGAGAATCAATATGTCTTTAATGAACAAAATTTGACAGATTTTACGCAAGTTGATGTTGAGAAAACTGAGATGGACTTCAGTAAAAAGAACAATCTGGTGACAGGAGACTCCATAGCTGATTCTGAGAACTCGACGCCTGCTCCAAATGATGTATCAGATCAATTTTCAAGAAGAAGAAGAAAATTCAATAAGTTCAAAAATAAAGATGGGTCTGAGAAATTATTACCATTCGTCAAGACCATCCCAAAGAAGACTTCTCTAATTGGTACTATTGTGCATGAGTGCCAGGCTACTCCAGATATCCATGATCCAAATTATGCTAAAATCATTGAATTAAGAAAGAAGATGATGAAGGAAGACCCAAGACCAACAGTTACATTACTAAACAAACGTACTGGTGTAAATCCTTTGACCAATGCTGGTGTAACCCTAAAGGCAGATCAATCTACTTTCTTGAGAACATCTGCTACTACCAAGAATAAAGCTGAAGGAAGAGCAATTAGAATGCCACAAAAGGATCTATTCGATCTATTATTCAAATTATTTGATGAATATGATTACTGGAGTTTAAAAGGTTTGAAGGATCGTACAAAACAACCAGATGTTTATCTGAAAGAAACATTGGATCAGATTGCAGTATTGATAAAGAAAGGCCCATACGCCTTAAAATACGCGTTGAAGAAAGAATACAAAGAATTGAAAGACCAAGAAAGGGCTGCAAGATTAGGAGATCTTGCTAAAGACGACAACGAAGAAGACTCGGAGGAAGAGAAAGAGGACGATATTGAAATGGAGGATATTGTATAAATAATTAAAGTACCCTTCTTTATGACTGTGTCCATTGGACTGTATTTGTAGCATGACAGGTTTTGACACAAAACGTGTGACTGCGTTTTTCCCGTTATATATCATAACACCCAAACATCTAAAAAATATTAGTACGTTTCAGTGGTAGTCCTCATATTTGATTACATAATCTGCTTTCGCGGGAAAGCAGCTTTTGGTGAAAAATGAAAAGTTGGAAATTTATCAACAATCAGTGAATAATTAGAGTAACCTCATATTTGTTAACAATGGCTGTATGTGCGAGTGAATGTTATAGATGGAATGTGAATTTATGTTGGAATTCTGGGAAGCCTCTTTATAATAAGCTAAACCCAGTATTTATGATGAGATAATCGACTTTTTACCCCCTCTATGACTTTTTTTGAGAAATTTCAAATACTAATATTAAACTACAGAGAGAAATCAAAGACATCAAAAAATTTATTGAATTAACCAGAAGAGCTGATATCAGATCTGCTTCTATCAAAGTTAACAAAAAAGTTAACGCTGCTGGTAGAATCATCAAAGAATCCAAATTTAAAGTTAGAGGTTCAAGACACTTATACACTTTGACTGTCACTGATGCTGACAAAGCTCAAAAATTAAAACAAGCTTTACCATCAACTTTAGAAGTCACTGAAATCTAAATGGTTCAATTTTCATACTTCTATTTGTCACTTTAAATTGTTGTTACTAGTTTTTTTTTTCTTTTTGCATAGTTAAAAAGGTGCTACTATAGTTAATTGTATTAAGAAAGATTAAAGTATACTTTTTAGATTAATGGGATATTGGGCTTTTTGTAACTTAAGAGTGTTTTGTAGAAATTATGGTCGTTTTCAAAGATTATAATTCTGTCATCATAATAATTATACATCCATTTCTTTGTGATCTACCTTTAATTTTTCTGTGTCGTTGATTACTTCTTCGGAGCCAAATGACACTTTTCTCTTCTGTTCTTTTGCTAACGCCTTGACAGACTCTAAAACTTTCGGATGTTCTTCGAACCTCAAGCTCTTCCTCTTCTTCGTGGTGGAAACTTCGTCACTGGACTCGCTCCGAGATCCAGTGGCTTGAATTGTCTGGATTTCAGTAATCGGCGTTACCTTCGATGGTGATACACTGCTTGTCTCTATTAGTGAAGATTCACTGTCAGGTGGTGATGATGGTGATACTGCCGTGGTTGAGGAGGTTGATGTTTTGGAATTAATAGGAACCAGTTCTGCCGTTCTAACCCATCTTCTTCTTCTAGTGTACTTGGAAAATGAATCTTCAGTTGATGGTTTCTTCCAAGTATTATCATAATACAAAAACCCATCATCAGCTGAAGGATTTGCTGTTGTCTTGGGTCTTGAACTTGGTAGTTGGATAGCACCATCATTTGTTAAATCTAATCTCCAGATTTTATCAACCCATCTCCAGACAAGACTAGATCCTTGCTCTGTTTCAGGTAGATTGAATTTCTCAGTAGGTGACGACTCATTCAAGAATTCATCCGTCCAGGCGGTTCTTTCGTAACTTAGTAAGTTTGGTGTCCAGCCAATACCTAGCCAACGACGTTGGTTTTCATACAAAACATATGTAAAGACAATAGGCTTTCCATCCTTATTTTGAATTCCAACTTTTTCGTTCACTCTCTTTACGGCAGCAAATATTCCAGAGTCTTTATTGATATTTATACCACCAAAATCTAAGCCAGTTAGATAAAACGATAATAATCTGACAATTCTAAATCTCCATAGTAGCTTACTTGTGACTCTAACAAAAACAGAATGATAAGTCAAGACATAAAGGCCAATTAATAGAACGAAGCTTCTTGGTGTCAAAAGGAAAAAAGTAATGAAAACATATAACGGCGATAAAAACACTGTAGTAAATAAAATTCTCTTTATATCGTAAGAAGTTAAGGCCAAAGAGGTGATTGGATTCAAAAATAAATCAGCCTTCAAATTTAATGAGGTGAGGACATGAACTATATCATCAAGGGTCGGCTTTGAGGCCATTTGTCTCTCAACATATTTGCTCAAGAAAGAGTAGGCCAAAAGTAAACCAACTAGTAATAGATGCCCAAAGTATGTAACAATGGTTTCGAAGTATAGTACTAAGGTTGCGTATATCAGTACAACCAAAATACTAAGCCATCCATCTTCATTCGTCCAAGTTAAGACATTCAATGTTTTATCTGCGATGAGGAAATAAGGATATGCTCTGACAAGGGTCTTTGAGATTGTAACTGGAGTTGAAGAGAGTAACGGTGAAGACTGTGTCTCTGTATCGCCACCAATTCTTTTGAGGGATGTTGAGCTTCTGCCAGTAAATTCAGCTCTTGTCTCCACAAGCTCATCTGGTGCCACCACGTTTAGCGACATCACTTCAAAACAAATGAATCCTGCTTTAGTAAGAACGAAACTTGCGTCTTTTTTGTTTCTTTATTTAAATCGCGCGATTGTGTTCTTTTCGCGAATTAATCATGTGTGGTTCAAACCATAAATGGAGCATAAATTTAAACTATCAAAATGTGACAAATCAAACGTGCTTCACTAAGCTCTAAGCTCTACGCTGAATGTTCAAGAAGAGAAATATCAAGGGTAACACCCGTAACAAGTTGTCGAAACAGCATAGTTCTGAATCTGAAAGCAGTGATGAGGAAACTGTTATTGCTCAAAAGAAACAAAAGACTCTTAAAGGTGAAGTCGATGACTCCAAACTGACAACACATGATATACATAGTGGGCATGAGTCTTTAACGAAGAACGACTCCTCTTTGAAATTTGACTCTCTAAATCAGGAAATAATAGACAAAGATCGTGAAAGAAAACTCAAGGAACAGGATAATCCATCAATCAAAGGCGCTTCACAGCAATACGCAGTACACCTGAAACCTAAATCATCCATGAACATGGATAAAATGGGTCCTAAGAAGGCAGCCTCGAATATTAGAAGTACTACTGTCTTTGATTTTCAGAGAGATGTTTGTAAAGATTATAGGCTAACAGGATTTTGTGGTTATGGTGATAGCTGTAAATTCTTACATACTAGAGATGACTTCAAAGCTGGTTGGAAACTAAATACAGATTGGGATCTAGAAACTAGGAATAAATTAGAGAATGAAGTCAAGGACATTCCATTCAAGTGCCTGATCTGCAAGAAAGATTATAAGAATCCTATAAGGACAACCTGTAATCATTATTTTTGTGAGACTTGTTTCCTGGTGCGGTCCAAAAAGACTTTGAACTGTGTTATCTGTGGTGAAAACACTCACGGTACTGCCCTACCAGCTAAAAATTTGAATGCATTGCTAAAAAAAACAGACAAAACAAGAAAATGCTATTCATTGACTCCATCAAGTAGACCTAACTTGTAGGTAAAGCTCCTCCTTTTTGATATTTTTCAAGGCTGAGGAAACATTAGAGGAATCAGTATCAGTATTTCCAATGGTTTTGAGAATCAATTCATAAGATTCCAAAAATGTTAGCCTCCTAGAATAGTCTATTATTTTTTGATCATATTCGGTCTCTTCGGTCTCGACCTTTGTTGGGTTGAAAAAGTTTGTGCTATTCCAAATATTGCTGAAAGTGTTGAACTCTTGATAATAGTTCTCAAAAACCCTAACCCAAGTCTTCAGATCGTTCTCAAATAGGTATGATTCATTATTCTCTAGTGTAATATAGACTTTTTGATTCAAAAATTCAACATCAGAAATAGTAGATTTCAAGTAATTCTTCCTCTCAGTAACAGCGTTTTCATAGTTTAAAATAGGTGCTATTGATACACTCTTGTGTAATTTTTTAAACAAATTCAAATCATAGACATGAACCATGAAGTCTTCTGTAACACATAGCAAATATCTGGAATCTTTCACTGTCATGTAACTGATATTGAAGCACAATTCGATTCTGGGATATAGTATTCTTCCGGTTGGCGAGTAGATCAATAAACATCCCGAATTTGTAGCCAATGCCCAAAACTTATCAAAAGCACCAGTAACTCCAATTATTCTATCATCAATAAAAGTCTCAAATGACCTTTCGTTATTCTTATAACCCCGAATTATGGTCATAGCTTCAAAATCTTCGTCTTCATAATCATAATAATTCAGTACTTCCAGTAAAGAATCATCACTGCCATCAGTCAAACTTCTAACAACTATTGTCGTGTCCTCATATGGCGTCTGCAATTGGACTAGTGGTTGATTGTTTCTCTTCACCTTCCTCTTTTTCAAGGGTGTTGATTCCTCATCGTCGCTATAATCATACTCGTCTATCTCGTCGCCTTCTTCAGCATTCTTATCCTCTGGTGAAGTCTTCTTAATGTAATAACCATTTACAGAAGTCTGAACACCAAGTTTAGGAAGCTCAAAATTTGTTGTGGAGAGTTTTGAAGCTAGTTGTTTTTGATCTTTTTCTTTTACGTTCTTGGCAATAGAGACGTTTTTGAACTTCTCTTGTGTTATTGGGTGTGAAGATGTTGATATTAGAGTTGGAGCAACTCTCTTCTTACCATTTACCATTGTGGCCTTGTTGACTTTTGTCTTGTCTTCCGACTGCTTTAGTGGTTGAGGTTTCGGTGGCTGTGTAGTAGGCAGGGTTGATGTGACATTTGTAGCTGTGCTTGCAGATGTAGATGATAGGGTTGGAGTGATCACTCTGTTTGGTTTATTTTTTCGTCTTGGTTGCAAAATGTTGATCTTTATAGAGCCTGATGTTGGTTTGTTTTGGAATGATGACGTTGACCTCTGTAACGGTGTTTGTTCAATATTCAGTAATCTATCCATATGCTTTGAACTTAGAGTCTTCTGGAATTCAGCAGCTTTTTCTTCTAAAATCAATTGTCCTGTACTTTCTGGGAATACCACACTGTCTTTATCAACACCATATTTGTTCAGCAACTCATCGGTCCTTCCAGAAGAAACAGGTCTTCCTAGTTCACCAGGCTCAAAATGAACACATGATATTGTCCCATCCAATGACGAACAGAACAAATTTTCCCCATCTGGTGTCCATGCAATATCAGTAATCGTTTTGAAAGTCATATCTTCAAATATAACAATAGGATTAGCGTATATTGTATTCCAGACAACAAGGTTCTTATCCTGACCACCAGTGGCAACAACAGAAGTCAGTACCGTCTCATCATTTTTTTTCACTTCATATAAAATTGGAGAAAACGATGCAACCTCACAAGGAGTCTCATGTCCAATTAAACTGAAATCAGAATCCCATTTACCTCTGTTGATAATAGCAACAGATGTGACAGGGCCGTTTGTAGCATTAGAGACGGCAATATGTTGACCATCAGGTGACCATGATAACCGTCTAAAATATGTTGTCAATGGCGAGTTCTTGAAGGGTGAGAGCACAGTTCTTTCAATGGAAAATGAAATCTCGTTACCTTTATGGTATCTGAATATTCTAACTGATCTATCATCCGAACTTGTAGCAAAATATTTATTAGCAGGGTCAAACACCACCCCTTTCACAGTAGACTGGTGTACGTCAAACCTTTTCAGCTTCTCAAATGTGGACCCATTCCAAATAATAACCGATCTATCTAGCCCAACAGTGACCAATATACTCGAATCAGGAGCCCATGCCATATCCTGTATATCATTATCATGGGCAACCACTCTCTTTGTCACCGTCCAGTGCTCAGCATTCTGCTCACCAAATGAAGGCCGCAGCTCTTCATCCTTCTCCCAGATCAATAAGACTTTATCATCTGACCCAGAAGCTAGAAATCGCCCATCAGGAGAAAACTTGACCACTGTGACAGCACCATTGTGACGAGCCATGCTACATAATGGCCTGCAGAGCTCGTCGTCACGAGCCAGAAGCTCATTCTGGTACTTCAAAATGTTGGCGATCGACCATATCCTGACCTTGCCATCCAAGCCACCTGAAGCAAGGCGTGATCCATCAGGGCTCACGCTTAGCGAATAAACCTCGTGGTTTCTATTCTCCTCTTTTCAAAAAAGTTAGTAAGACAAATGGTGGTCTAAGGGATCCAGAAGACATACCATCATGATTGAGCCATGGGAGTTTGAGGAGTTTCATTACCGTTTACGCAGCCTCTTCTAATTGTTTACGCGAAGATTAGTTTTGTTTTCTTTTCAGCGAATACATTTTTTGATCTATATGAAAATCTATTCACCTATTTACCTAAACCAAATTCCTCATGGACAGCCTTACCGAATCTTTCTAAACCGAGTTCCAATTCTGGAAGTGGCACAGCAGCGTAGGTACCTCTGAAAAAAATAGTGGTATCATTTTCGCTGTCAGTAGAGGATGGTTGTGGTGGGTTGGTTTGACCTTTAGCGACGAACCATGATCCTGGGATTAACAAAGCACCTTCAGCCAAACCCTTCTCATACAAAGCACTTTCAACCTTTAGTGGGTCACTGCCGAACTCAGTAGCGAATTTTGGATGCTTTGAAGCATCGAATTGAACAGTGAAGAACATTCCAGCAACTGGTGGGTTGTAATGAGTCACTTCTTTAGGGAAGTATTTGGCAACAGCGTCAATGGCAACATCACGTTTGTGGGTGTATTCAGCACGTAGTTGGATCAACCAGTCAACGTAACCAGATTGGCCCCATCTTTGCAATAAACCATTGACTAAGGACTGGGAAAATCCACTTGGAGCTTGGATAGTGACTTCATGCAATCTCAACAATCTCTCGATTAATGACTTTTGAGCAGTGATCCAACCAATACGGGCACCAGGGGCTAGAACCTTGGAGAAGGAATCAACTCTTAGGACTCTACCATCAACATCTAATTCAATAAAAGAAGTAACTAAAGCATCAATAAATGCTTCGTGTGATTTGACACTATTGTTGTTTCTCTGGGAGGCATCGGCAGCATATTTTTCCATTTGTAAAAAGTAGTATGGTTCATCTTCAATGATAATGAAGTCATGTTCTTGAGCAATTTTGTAGATAGCTTTTCTTCTTTCGGTGCTCAATGAAGAACCAGTTGGGTTTTGACCAGTTGGGATGGTATATAACAATTTTGGCTTTGGACCAACCCAGTTATTCAAGATACTTTCCAATTTTTCTGGGATTATACCAAAATCATCAACAGGTACAGGGAAGTTGGTTAATCCTAGTGCAGATGAGGTTTCAAGAGCAGATGAAAAGGTGTAACCTTCAACTAACAAAGTATCACCTCTGTTCAAGAAAGTTCTCAAGATAGCATCCCAAGCTTGTGTGTTACCAACAGTAGAAATAACATCCCACTCAGAGTAAGGGATCTTATGGATCAATTTGGTGTGTTCTCTAACAAAAGATGTAAATTCTTTTTGACCTTCAGATAAACCATATTGTAAAGAACGAGCTAATGGAATATCATGATCATCGCTGTGGAGGTCAGGTCTTTTGAAGATCTCAGTAAAAGTGGTTTCTTCATCTGATTGTGGAATAGCACCAATACCATTTTTAAATGGAGGTGCTGGTGATTCAGCAGTGATTTTGTTCCAAGGAAAGTAATCTGATAGAGGTAAGCCACCACCTAAAAAGACGACATTTGGATCGGCAAAGTACTTGAACGCAGTCTTTAGTGGAGATGACTTACGAGATTTAGATTCTTCAGAAAGCAGGTGGGTGAGATCCTTTGGGCTCATGATTGGTAGTTTCTAGGGTTGTTTGTTAGAGGAAAAATTGAAGTTGAGAGAATTTAAATGTGATGAATCACCGGCGCTAAAAGGAATAAATTGCCAAACTTGGATAACAAGCACGTGATCTATCTGAAAATGGGGCGAACACAAGCGGTTCCCTCCAGCATATAGTACGAGTTCGCGGTTCTTTTTCAAGATTAACAGCGAAATCCCCTGATCAATCGGCCACAAGCCAAAAGGGAAACACCCAAAAGGTAAAAGAAACGAAGCGTTAGCTGTGACATGTCTTTCATCGGTATCTATAAGGCACTTTATGCGTACGTGCCGCAGTCTCCTCAGGAACTGGCAGTCGATGAAAATGACATTCTTTACTTGCTTGAAAGATCAGACGTTGACGATTGGTGGACGGTGAAGAAGAGAGTTGTTGGTTCTGACGTCGAAGAGCCAGTTGGATTGGTGCCTTCTAATTACATAGAAGAAGCAGATATCATTGGCTCTGCTAGTGCCCTCTATGACTATGAAAAACAAACTGACGAAGAATTGACCTTCAGCGAAGGTGATCAGTTCCAAGTGTACGATGATAAAGATCCAGATTGGATCTTAGTTTCCAAGAACCAGCAAGAATATGGTTTTGTTCCTTCAAATTATATTGAACTTAAAAAGGGCAATTCCTTGGGTGCTATTGCTACTCCTGTTTCTACCCTACCTCCTCCAACACATCCATCATTATCTGCGTCGAAAGTTGACGTTCAGTCCCAACAGGCTCTACAAGCTGAACAACTATCGGAGCAACCTGATAATTATGTTCAAGAATCATCAACACAATTAAGCCCTCCACATCCAACATCCACTACCACCTATGACCATGAGGACGATTACGCTTCCAACCATCGTCGTTCTGCTCGTCAACCAACCTACCACTCTGATGAGGAGGATCATCCACCTCCAAAACCAGAGAGACCAGGTCAATCAAGCTCATACTCTCGTGAACCCTCTGGACCTTCAAGATCTCAACCACAACAGGATGATTATGATGACCAGCTTTACACTTGGCAAGTTAGTGAAGTTGATGGTCGTAAAAAGAAGAAAGCAATGCTTGCTATCGGAAACTCTACTATTTACTTTTCACCAGATTCCGTAAATGGCCGTTCACCACAACAATGGAACATTAAAGATTTAATCTCTTACAGTTCTGAAAAAAAACATGTCTTCTTGGAATTTAAAAACCCATTGTACTCATTGGAAATCCATGCTGGTTCTAAAGACGTTGCAACTCAGATTATAAATATCTTGGGTGAATTGAAGGGTTCAGTTTCTTCTAACCTGTTGAATGAAGTTAAGAAGGCTTCTGTTTCATCTTCTTCAAAGTCTAACAGAAAGCAAGGAAAGGTTTTATATTCCTTCCAGGCCCAGGGAGACGATGAATTGACTGTTGATGAAGGTGAATTGGTCTACATCATTAATGACAAGAAATCTAAAGACTGGTGGATGGTTGAAAGTGTTACTTCCGGCCGCAGTGGTGTGATCCCTTCTCAGTTTGTCAACCCTATCAAGGAATCATCTTCTTTTGCTTCCAAATTCAAATTATCAAGATCAAAGTCTAAAGACAATTTAAAGAGTTCCCCTTCAAAAAATGCGTCTTCTGATAAACTGGAATCCCCAACAAAAAGATTAGCTACCCCAAAGCCATCAAGAGTTAGAACTTGGGAAGATAGAACTGGTAACTTCAAAGTCGAAGCTGAATTTTTGGGTGTCGTGGAAGGAAAAATCCATCTCCATAAAACCAACGGTGTTAAAATTGCTGTTGCAGCTGACAAGTTATCTTTAACTGATTTAGAGTATGTTGAGAGGGTTACGGGTATGTCACTAGAATCATATAAAGAGATCAAATCCAAATCTAAAGCTAGAGCTGCATCTGAGAAAGAAGAAAGAGAAAGAAAAGAAAGAAGAGAAAGAGAGCGTAAGAGAAGGGATCGTGAAGAAAAGGACCGCCAAAGGGATAGAGATGAATTGGAATACTTGAAGAATTTAACTGACAAGGAACGTCAAAAATACAGAGAAGAAAGAGAACATCAAAGAGAAATAGATGAAAGAGAACGTCAAAGAGATAGGGAAGAAAGGGATATATTACGTAGAGAATTAAGTGAAGCTAAAAGACTTGCTGCTGAAGCTAAAAGTATTGCTAGAGATACTCCTCCTCAACAACCTTCAAGACCAACTTCGACTGCACCAGATAGTATTTCTTCGTCTTCTAGAAATGTTCCAACAGGGTCAAGTAAACATTCCTATGATTGGTTTGAGTTCTTTTTGGAAGCGGGTGTTGATGTTAACCAATGCCAAAGATACACAAACAATTTTGATAAGGAACAAATTGATCCAAGTATCATTGAATCTATTGATTCTTCCATTTTGAGAACACTTGGCTTGCGTGAGGGTGATATTATTAGAGTCACTAGGTATTTGGATCAAAAATTCAACCGTCAATCAAAAGAATCACAATCCCAGGGAGGTGGATTGTTTTCTGAGCCATCTGGCGCTTTGAAAGTCAATCGCACTGGTTCCTCAACTCAAGTTGGTGGTTCTTTACCAAATCCTGCTCAAGCAGCACCAGCTTCAACAAAACCTGATGATGATGCATGGACTGTTAAACCTGCATTTTCTAATGAATCTAAACCACAGGATTCCTCGTCACAATTCCAAACGCAACAGTTCACTGGTTCACTACAAGATCTAGTCAACTTGCAACCTTTGCAACCAACTGCAACTGCTTCTTCAGTTAAGTCTATCTCACAACCATTGCAACCTGTGAAAACCAATTCTTCAGTGGTTGCACCTCAGAGAACTGGTACAATTACCGCCCAACCAACTGGTGTCGCATTAGATCCTTTCAAGACTGGTGGTGCCAATATCTTGCCTTTAACAACTGGTGGTGCTTTTGTTTATTTACCAATTCAACAAACCGGTGCCCTTGCGTTACAACCAACTGGTTTGATTCCTTTACAGAAGACCGGAGGTTTAGTACCTGCTTTCACTGGGGCTTTAAATCCTGCTCTTACTGGTGGTTTAGTTCCTTTGCAAAAAACAGGTGGTCTGAATGGGGCATTGACTGGCGGTCTGGTCCCTCTACAGAGAACAGGTGGATTCTCTCAAACTCAATCGATTGGCTCGATTCCTCCAACTACCTCCTTTGGTTTGAATCCTGCTTTGACTGGTGGTTTACCTGCTTCTTTAACTGGTCAGAAAACTGGTTTCGCAACGCAACCTTTTAATGCCTTACAACCAACTGCTGGTTTCCCACAAACCAGTTTTGCTGGTCAATCAACTGGTGTCTTCCCTCAGGCAAGTTTTGGTACACAATTCGGCTTCCCACAAACCCTACCTCAAACCTTCCCTCAAACCAACTTTAGTGCTCAGCCTACGAATGGATTCCTGCAAACGAATGCTATCGGTCAAGCTACTGGATTTGGTTCAAATAATTTCGCTAACCAACCACAAGCTACTGGATTTGGTCAAATACCTTTCCAACCACAACAGCAACTTGACCCTTCAAGACAATCTACTTTCAACCTTGGTGCTCCAACTTTCAATCAACAGTTAAATCAGTTATCAGACACATTCCAAAACACCTCATTACAATCCCAAACTCCATACCAAACTGGGTTCCAACCCCAACCACCATATCAAACTGGATTTCAATCTCAATTACCTCCAGTATTTGGTAATGGGTTCCAGCAACAACCAGGTTTTGATGGTTTTGGTCAACAACAGCCACTAGAGGCTCAACCAACAGGCTTTGGGTTTGGTAATAGTGCTCAGCCATTTGGCCAACAACAACAACAGTTTGGACAAAGAGCCAACTTGGCCAACGCTACTGCGGATAATCCTTTTGGATTTTAATCCGGATAATCGAATATTTGTATAATAACAGCTTTAGAGCCTTCTCTTTCTTTTTAAGGTGATAGTTTTGTAGTTTTGTTTGCTGTGGCGAGAACCATTTTTCGATTTTACCAATACAAAAACCAAATGAAATACATTAAATTAAGCCTGCACCTTTCAAGCAAATAAACTCTGCTCCAATTCTGGTCCTCTACGAGACTATTACTTTAACTTGTTCATAGAGTTAAAAATCTCAGATATTAAATTTTTCAGGCGTTTCTGAATATTTTTGTCCACCAGATCAAAACAAATTTTGGCAAAACTCCAGTTTTTTGTCACTTTCTCATCAGTGTGATAAACATAGCTTAAGACTTCATTGAAAATAGAAAGATATTCGGCCCATTCAAATTTAAAATCAGCTCGAAATTAGAATCCGGTGCACCCTCTGTCCCCCCAAATGAGCTCTCATAATGTCACACCAGAGGCTTCAAGTAGCTTGCAGGTTCGTGAACAGCAATTCAAGTATGCCACTTCAACGCCATGCTCTCATCTCTCACAAGTCCTTAATTCCAGCGCAAGAGACACAGTGCTTAGGAACTATAATCTAGCAGTCAGAGTGTCCTCTTTCGGTAGACTTTCCACTTTCAACATGCCTTCATTCAAAAACGCTAATGGAAAAGGAAAACTAGATCGGTCCAGAATCATGAAGCTCAAGTCCAAAGTTGGCAAGTGTAAAGACTGCCAGGTTAGCTTGGGAAACACATTCATGTGCTTACAATGTCCACATATTGGCTGCTCTGCAAATCATCACTTTCTTCAGCATGCTAAACTAGCTGGTCATATATTCGGTTAGTATTGTGGTAAAACTATTATGTAAGAATGACAACTAACTAGGAAATATAGGTATTGACGGACATTTGGGATATATGTTCTGTTTCAAGTGTGGGGATTACACAAACCATCCTTTACTTGAAGCTACCCGCCAGAACATTTTGCATCACAATTCAAACAGTATGTTGTTTGCTCTTTAAAGAATAACCAATACTAACATTAAACTTATCAGTTAAAAGCGAAGATACTACTAATGACTCTACATTAATAGAAAAGTATTCTAGTGCGGTATCATTCAAATCAACAACAGGGCTGAGAGGGTTCGTCAATATGGGCTCGACTTGCTTTATGAGCAGCATTTTACAGACATTTATTCATAATCCTTTAATTAGGGAATATTTTATGACAGAAGGGCATATGAATTGTACAAAAGATGCGAACACATGTCTTACTTGCTGTATTGATGAAATCTTTACAGAATTCTACACTTCTAATAAGACATCGGGCTTCGGACCTGTCTCACTATTGAACTCGGCTTGGAAGATTAATAAATCACTGGCTGGCTACTCTGAGCAGGATGCTCATGAGTTTTGGCAGTTCTTAGTTGACAGACTTCATCAGGATCTTAATGGAACGAATGGATCATCTTGTTTGTGTATCGTCCATCAAACATTTTCTAGTGATTTACAAAGTTCTATCACTTGTACTCAGTGTGGTAATGTCACTACCACTATTGATCCCATCATCGATATTTCGTTAGGTATCACACAAAGTGATGATCTTATTGGCTGCTTGAAAAACTTTACCAAGACAGAGAACTTGGAAATCAAATACAATTGCTCAAAATGTCATGAAAGTACGCACGCTACTAAAAGGTTACTCTTTTCAAAATTTCCAAATGTGTTATCTATCCAATTGAAAAGATTTGAACACAACAACACATCCACTAAATTAGAAAAATTTATCAAATTCCCATTTTACCTATCCATGGATCAATTCTCATCATCATTTGAACTCACTCAAAAGCATGACCCAAGCCTCATATTTGAACTCTTTGCTATTGTATGTCATATTGGGTCCGTTAACACAGGACACTACATCACCGTAATCAAAAACAATCAAGGACAATGGTTTAAGTTTGATGATTCTGTTGTCTCTTTGATGAGTCATCAACAAGTCTCAGAACTGAAAGCATATTTGTTATTTTACATAGTTCACAAGCTTCCTTGAACTAACTTCCATATTCCTAGAATCTATCAAAGTCATATATTATAATTTAATACGCGTTTTGCATTTCAAATTTCTGTATCTATCCACCAATCTGTAATATCTTTCATGTTCAAGTGATCTCTTTCAGTTCTGGATTTCAAATTATCTGGAAAATTTGGATCAAGTTTCCACTTCCATCTTTGTGCTTTTTCTTCATCTAAAGTATTATAAATCCGTTTTGCTATATATTTGCCAATATTTGGTAAAAATTTGTAACCATGTCCTGAATCACCTGTAGCCACGTAGATATTTTCAGTGTTAGGAACGTGATCTATCAAGAAGTCGCTGGTGGGAGTATCACTGATCCAACAAATTTTAGAGTTGAAAAGCGAGTGATTTGCTAGCTTAGGAAGCGTTTTTTCAAGAAGTTCTCTCACATGAGCTTCTCCCTTTATAGCAGGAAATGTATCATTTGGATACTCGTCTTTGTATCTTGGTAAACGAACTTCTTCAGATCTCCCAAACGGATCATTTACCAGGTTATAGACATCACTAAAAGTCAAAGCCATTTTCATTAAATGTTTCTTCTTATCTGGTGGGAAGAAATATCCTATTTCAGAGCTGAAAAATATTGGGATTTTCTTGTATTCCTGGTACTCCTCCTCTGTAAGCTTTATATGTGTAACAAACAAACCTAAAGCTCTCACCTGACCTTCTAAATTCACAACAGACCCGGTAGCAGCCCCCAATGCAAGTACAACCTTATCAGCAGTGAGTACATCACCATTGGCAGCTTCAATTGAATTACCATTAATGATTCTTTTTACCTCTCCAGCGTCGCCATGTCTGAACACGACACCTAATTTGACACATTCTTCATAAATAGACCTTAAAGATTCAGCAGCATGACCAAAACCAGCATGAGGGTTAAATCGTGAAGCAATTACATCTCCAAGTTTATTATCCTTAAATTCAGGGAATTCAGTACCCAACTTAGCACCAGAATTGATCTCAACTATTCCTGAGACATCCACATTTAGACTTCTCAAGTTTTCGAACCCTTGTAATTCAAACTTTGTACGATGTTGGTTCTGTGAAGCCGAAGGTGACAGAGTTATGCGTCCAGATGCTGTGTAGTTTTGCTTGTATAGAGGATCATTTTCCCAAGAATTGAGTGCTTCAATCGCCAATTTAGTGTAGAATATGTCTGCATATTCAGTACGAATGATCTTATTGAGATCGTTGGCAGCAGACCGTGGTGAAGGAACACTAAATTTGTCCAGTGCGGTAACTTTGTGTCCCTGTTGAGCCAGCTCAAATGCAGTGGATAGACCAAACACTCCGCACCCGGCGATAATTACGGTGCTCATAAGTAGAGAGTATTGTATAGGAGTATATGTAAATTTTCCGAGATCCCTTTTTTGGATGGGCATTAGAACGATATCTGTATTATATGGTCAAAATATCAAACTCGATTAAATATCAGGACACTATAGAAGTTTATAAAATCATACCATATAAAACCCTGTAATATAATATAGATTTTTAATAAATATCTCTTTAAGATCTATCAGGAAATAGTTGGAAATAGTTTCATATTTGGTCTAATATCATATTGTAAAAAGTGAAAATAAGAATGCACAAAATTTAGCTAATTTTAAAGAAATTAAAATTTCTCGAAGTTTGACATAGATCAACTCGATAATAATCATTAGGGCTACACTATCTATACGCAGTTGAAACATTGGTTCTCAGTTGATAATTTTTAAACATTTTGAGGAGACTGCTTTTTTTGAATACTATCTTCTATTTGAATTTACAAAAAAGCTAGTAGGTTCAGAGACGCAGCAATCCCAGTTAGTGCTTGATCCTTTTGAATGGCAAGGTCAAACAACGTTTGAAAAGTACCCTTCCTGCCAGTCTGTTTAAGTTTCTTATGGGTTATACTATTACTGAGTTTGCGGTATGTATGCATCTCCTGCAACGCTATTGATAATTCAAAATGTGTATATACAAAGGTGATATCCATAACAAAGAGCAACCTGGAATCTAACTATACTAATAATAAACAATTCCTTTTAAAAATTTCAATTTACTGGAAACTACTTGTTATCCTTTTCATTTGATTAATATTCAAGTGTGTTTGAGATATGAATAGTTTATTACTACTCCGGGCCTTCTACTGGCTACTGATTAAAGGCTGGTCAGGTGTCAGGTGTCAGTCTGATCGCTCGTCCTTGTAATTTCTGCCCAGTAAATTAGCTGTTTGCCTTCTGGCCATCCTTAAATAGCCAGCCATTAGTATAGAATCTCTCTGCGTGTCCGTACCAAAGTATCACTAAACATGAGCTGACGCTGTAGGTCCGGATACAGCCAGACATTTCGCCAAAGGAAAAAAAAGAAATAACATATTGCAAAAAACCCCCAAATTCATTTCATGTCCTCGAAAAGCAACTATATATTTATTATCAGAAGAATGTCACAGAAAGTTGCTCCTAAGCCATCTTTGTTCTCACTGGCATCCGCTGGAAACAATGTCTCTTCAGGACTTTCTGGCGGTCCATCCGTGGCTCGCGGTGTTGCCAGTAGCTCCAGGACTTTTAGACCTTGTTCTAACTGTACCTGCTCCCCTGGGCTCCTGTCGAGACAGAACAGAAAAACATCAATATTCTTGAGACAATATTCAAGAAGAAACTCAGGCCAAGGGAGTCCAAGAAGAACATCCTCTGCTGAGAGTATTTACTCTTCTGATTCTTTATGTAACACAAAAAACGTCAACACAACCAAGAGATTAGAGGCTTTGAGAAATGCCATGAAAGAGAACGACTTGGCTGTTTATATTGTTCCAAGTGAAGATGAGCATCAATCTGAATATGTTTCCTTAGCTGACCAGAGAAGAAGCTTCATCTCTGGGTTTACTGGAAGTGCTGGCGTTGCCATCATAACTAGAGATTTATTGAACTTTAATGAAACTCCGGATGGTAAGAGTGTCTTGAGTACCGATGGAAGATATTTCAATCAAGCCAGTCAAGAGCTTGACTACAACTGGGGTTTATTGAAGCAAGGTGCAAAGAGTGAGCCAACATGGGAAGAATGGGCTGTCAATGAAGCTATTGAACAATCCTTGGGAGTTGGTAAGAAATTGGTGAAGATTGGTATTGACCCAAAGAACATTACTTATAAAGCTGTTTTGAACTTTGAATCATTGATAAGCCGCAAAATTGAAGAAACGGGTGGTGAAGCAAAAGTCGAAATTGTTGCGATTAAAGAAAATTTAATTGATACAATTTGGAATGATTTTGAAGAAGTCCCTGCTAGACCTTCTAATGAGTTGATCAAATTGAACGAAAAATTTGCTGGTGAAACATTAGAATCAAAATTGGGAAGATTACAAGAGAAATTGAAAGAATCTCATCAAGCTGATACAATCCTGGTCACTGCTTTAGATGAAGTTGCTTGGTTCCTAAATCTAAGAGGTTCAGATATCGAATACAACCCAGTTTTTTACTCTTATTTGATTATTTCTGGTAGCCAAATCAAGCTTTTCACCAATGATTCATACTCTGATGAAATCACAGGCTACTTAAAACAGAATAACGTTGAAGTTTTTCCATATGAAGAAATTTGGTCAGAGCTATCTTTAACCACTAATGTATTAAAATCAGACTCAAGATCCATTTTGATTCCAGAATTAGCATCTTGGGAAATTATTCGTAATTTGAACAATTGCAAATTTAAACAAATTCACTCTCCAATTGATTATTTTAAATCTGTTAAGAATGAAGTTGAAATAAGAAATTTCGACAAAGCTCAACTGAAAGATGGTGTTGCGCTAGCCAAATATTTCTCATGGTTAGAACATAAATTAATAATTGAAGAATCATTGATAGATGAGTACACGGCTGCCGAAAAATTAATTGAATTTAGAAAAGAAGCTGTAAACTATGTCGGAAACTCTTTTGAGACAATCAGTTCAACTGGTGCAAATGCTGCTATTATTCACTATAGTCCTTCAAAAGATAGCTGCTCTATAATTGACCCATCGAAGATTTACTTATGTGACTCAGGGTCTCAATTCTTGGAGGGTACTACTGATATCACCAGAACTTATCACTTTACAACCCCTACACCAGAAGAAATTAATAACTTCACCGCAGTTTTAAAAGGAAACTTGGCTATTGAACAATTAACCTTCCCTGAAGGGACTAATGGCTACCAAATTGATGCTTTGGCTAGACAATTCCTGTGGGCTGAAGGATTGGATTATAGACATGGAACAGGTCATGGTGTAGGAGCATTTTTGAACGTTCACGAGGGTCCAATTGGTATTGGTAACAGAATAGGTGCTCAAGTGCCTCTTGAAAAAGGTAATGTGATAACTGATGAACCAGGATACTACGAAGATGGAAAATACGGTATTAGAATAGAGAATGACTTACTAGTAGAAGGAACTAACTTGAAATTTGGTGATAAGTCATTCTTGAAATTCCGCAACTTGACCTTGGTTCCATATGGTAAAAACTTAATTAATGTTAAATCATTATCAACTGAGGAAAAAGAGGTCATCAATAAATATCACGAAAAAGTTTTTACCTTGATCAGTCCTCATTTAGAGAAATCATCATATGCATACCAATGGCTAAAGAGAGAAACTTCTCCATTATGAGTTGTTGATTTATTTATTCGAAATTAAAAACCACTAAAGGGAATGCCTCTAGCATGCCTGAAATATTAATTATTTCATTTATTCCTCAGGTAATTTTTTAAGGGTTACGAAATTTAACTTATAATTTATGGCTGATATTTGTAGTTTAAAGAGTCGTAATAACGTAAACGTATCGGAAATCACGTGATAATGGACCGGTTTAGAGTTTCGCGATATGGAAATTTTTATTTTTGTTTACAAAAATTTATTACTTGAAAGTAGCTAGAAAACCTAAGAATTGTCATAGATTCCGCTTCTAACAGTTATCGAATATAAGATATCTCTTAAGCGTACTATTTCAAAGAAAAGGGCAAGGGTTGCTATTATTTCAAATTTTGAACTCTATTTTCATATCAATTATTGCATTCCCGGAAGCTCATCTCATCCCATCTCATCTCTTAATAAAATGACGGATGACATTATATTAAATTATGATGAATCTCTGAGAAAGTTCAACTCTTTCAGAGAGTTCTACAAAACTAAAAATATTGCTGTTGATGCTCTTCAATTCAATACGAATCTGTCCATGGCAGACAATTTGGCTCACCTCGCTGTTACTTCACTAGATTCTGATATCACTACCTCATTTCTATTTGCATTGGATAAAGTTTTCTTAGACTTTGCCTCTAGATGGATTTCTGACAGCTCAGTTGAATACCAATACTTGCAATCAAAGAACATTGCCACTGCAGTTAGTGGTTCTATCGTCCTAAGAGCCTTAGGTAGAATCATTTCCTTAGCACCAGAAATCTCTCCATTAGTTGAATACTTTTTAGACCACAATGATATTCTATCTCAGCTTGAAACAGCTGAATCAATTTCACAAGATGAACTTAGAGAAATTTTACTAGCATATTACAGACTATTGCATTTTGATCACGGTAGATTTCAAAGATTTTTGTCACCAAAAACTTTATCTTCAATTCTAAACTCATCATCTTTGCCTACTATCCAGTTCCTTGCTATTGAACTCCTTTCAAGACAAATTAATATGTCTGAAAAGGCTAAGAACGATATGATAAAAACATTTCTCCATGATGCTTCTTTGGAGGCTGTTTTTGAAAATGATCAGCACATCAACTATAAATTCCTTGCTGTTTTGGAAGCTCAACGTCAGGCAAACTTTATAACTATCCAGAAATCTTTTGAATCAGAACCTAAATCTTCAGATACCTACATTAGAATTGAAAATTCATCTTTAAGTCATTTGATTGTCTCTGTTTGTGGTGTTCTTGTACCAAAGATTCACTTTGATCAACCATTCACCAAATCCTCAGATTTTATACCAACTGAGAGATCCATCAACACCTTGAGAGATTTGTCACATCAAATTCAGCACTCAAAGCCTGTGATGCTGGTTGGAAATGCAGGCTCTGGTAAAACTTTTATCATTAACGAGCTGAGCAAGTACTTATCCTGTGACAAGACCGTTGTAAAGATCCATTTGGGTGACCAAACTGATGCCAAACTTTTATTGGGAACCTACACTTCTGGTAAAACACCTGGTACTTTTGAATGGAGATCTGGTATTTTAACCACCGCTGTTAGAGAAGGTCGTTGGGTTTTAATCGAAGATATTGATAAAGCACCAACTGAAGTATTATCTATTTTATTGACTTTATTAGAAAAGAGAGAGTTGACAATTCCTTCTAGGGGGGAGGTTGTCAAAGCTGCTAATGGTTTCCAGTTGCTATCTACAATAAGAACTTCAAGCCTATCAAAGAAAACAACAATCCCAGATTTGATCGGTTTGAGACTTTGGAAAGTCCTGTCAATTGAAGATCCATCAAAGGAAGAATTAGATCAAATTCTGGAATCCAAATATCCTATTTTGAAAAAATTGATACCCACATTTTTACATCTTTATGAAGTGATTCAAGAAACCTATAGCAATAAGTCTTTTCTTGTCCTAAATAAAGGTACACATCCAAGAATTGTTTCTGTGAGGGATTTGATTAAGTTTTGCAAAAGGGTTAATGTGATCTTCTTGAATAACGGAATTAAAGATACATCACAGTTACTAGAATCATCCGTTTTAGATAGTATCTTTTCTGAAGCCGTTGATTGCTTCGCTAGTGCTATTAGTGAACCAGCTGCTCTTAATCCTTTAATCAACAATATTGGTGAAGCTTTGCAGATCGCTTCATCCAGAATCAAATTGTATCTCCAAAAGCATGTTCCTTCATATGAAGATTTTGAAGATAAATTAGTTATTGGAAGGGCCCATTTGAAGAAGGCTCCACAGTCATTATACAGAAAGAAGAATACTGGTAACAATACATCTTTTGCAAGAACTAATCACTCATTAAGACTGATGGAGCAAATTGGTGTTTCTATTCAGTTGACGGAGCCTGTACTGCTAGTCGGTGAAACTGGTACTGGTAAAACTACTGTTGTGCAACAAGTTGCTAAGCAGCTCAATAAACAAATCACTGTTATTAATGTTTCTCAACAAACTGAGGCTGGTGATTTACTTGGTGGGTTTAAGCCTGTTAATACGAAATCTGTCGCTCTTCCAATCCAAGAGAACTTCCTTACATTATTTCATTTGACTTTTTCGTCAAAGAAGAATGAAAAGTTTGAGCGTATGTTAATCAAATGTTTCAACCGTAACCAATGGAAAAGTGTTGCTAAACTTTGGAATGAAGCAGTCAAATTAGCCAAATCAGTTCTTAACAAGACTGAAGAAGAGATCGTTGAAGAAGGTCCTAAAAAGAAAAAGAGACACAGCTCCAATGACAAAGTTTTTTTACTTCAGAAATGGGAAGAGTTCACTACTAGTGTGAGTCAATTTGAAGCTCAAGCCCAGGCTATGAATAATTCCTTCGTCTTTGATTTTGTTGAAGGTTCCCTCGTTCAGGCAGTGAGAAATGGTGATTGGTTATTGTTGGATGAAATCAATTTAGCATCATCTGACACTTTAGAGAGTATTTCTGATCTGTTATCTGATATTGCTTCTCAGAGAAGTATTCTACTTTCCGAAAAAGGTGAGGTGGAATCAATTCAAGCTCACAAGGATTTCAGAATCTTCGCTTGTATGAATCCAGCTACTGATGTTGGTAAACGTGATCTCCCTTTGAGTATCAGGTCAAGATTCACAGAGATCTATGTTCATTCTCCAGACAGTGATGTTACTGACTTACTTCAAATCATTGATAAGTATGTTGGCCGCTATGCTTTGACTGACGAATGGGTTGGTAATGATATTGCAGAGCTATACCTTGAAGCTAAGAGACTCTCTGATTCCAATCAGATTGTTGATGGTGCTAACCAGAAGCCGCACTTCAGTATTCGTACTTTGACTAGAACTTTACTATATGTCTGTGATATTGTTTCCATTTATGGTTTGCGTCGCTCTCTTTTTGAAGGGTTTTCAATGGCTTTTTTGACCTTGTTAGATCAGAAATCCGAGTCTCTCTTGAAGCCTTTGATTGAAAAATATACCATTGGGAGATTAAAGAATGCCAAATCGGTCATTAGCCAGATTCCACCTGCTCCACCTTCTGAATCAGGAAGTTTTGTTCAGTTCAAACATTACTGGATGAAGAAAGGAACTCATAGTGTTGTTGATCAGCCGAACTATATCATTACTCCGTTTGTTGAGAAGAATATGCTGAACCTAGTTAGAGCTACATCAGGTAAGAGATTTCCAATCCTAGTTCAAGGTCCGACTTCTGCAGGTAAAACAAGTATGATCAAGTACCTTGCTGATATCACGGGAAATAAATTTGTTCGTATCAATAATCACGAACATACAGACTTGCAAGAGTATTTGGGTACTTATCTTTCTGATGATACTGGTAAACTGGTTTTCAAAGAAGGTGTGCTAGTCGAGGCGCTTCGGAAAGGTCACTGGTTGGTTCTAGATGAATTGAATCTTGCACCAACAGATGTTTTGGAAGCTTTGAATCGTTTACTTGATGATAACAGAGAGTTATTTATTCCAGAAACCCAGGAAGTTGTTCACCCTCATCCTGAGTTTATGCTTTTTGCTACACAGAATCCACCTGGTCTTTATGGTGGTCGTAAAGTTCTGTCAAGGGCTTTCCGTAATAGATTTTTAGAATTGCATTTTGATGATATTCCTCAGGATGAACTAGAAATCATTTTGCGTGAGAGATGTCAGATTGCTCCAACCTATGCTAAAAAAATTGTTGAAGTTTACCGCCAACTCTCTGTTCAACGTCAGTCATCAAGACTTTTCGAGCAGAAGAATAGTTTCGCTACTTTGCGTGATTTGTTCCGTTGGGCGATGAGAGAAGCTGTTGGATATGAACAACTGGCTGCCAATGGTTACATGCTTCTTGCTGAGAGAGTGAGAAAATCGGAGGAGAAGCTAGTTGTAAAGGAAATCCTGGAGAAAGTTATGAGAGTTAAGATTGATATGGATTCTTATTATGACAGTCTTGAAAACAAAGAGCTTCTCAACCTTGAATCCTCAATTGTTTGGACTAAAGCTATCCGCCGTCTTGCTGTTCTTATCTCCACATCCTTGAATAATAATGAACCAATATTGCTTGTGGGTGAAACGGGTTGTGGTAAGACCACAGTGTGTCAATTACTTGCTCAGTTCAACAACAAGAAATTAATAACTGTAAATGCACATCAAAATACTGAAACAGGAGATTTGTTAGGTGCTCAAAGACCAGTTCGTAACAAATCTGGTATTCAACAAGATTTATTTGAGAAGATTAAGAGAATATTGACATATAGTGGTGAACAAATCGACTCTTCTGCCGATTTAGATGACTTGATCAAACAGTATGATTCTATTAATCAAAAATCCATCTCTGATTGTGATAAAGACGACATTAAAAACTTGAGAGATTGTTTGAACGTCCTCTTTGAATGGAGTGATGGTCCGTTAATACAGGCCTTGAAGAATGGTCAATACTTTTTGCTTGATGAAATCTCATTAGCTGATGATTCTGTGCTGGAAAGACTAAACAGTGTTTTAGAACCAGAAAGAAGTTTGCTCCTGGCTGAGAAAGGTGCCGATGATAGTTCTATTAGTGCCGCTGAGGGGTTCCAATTTCTAGCAACCATGAACCCAGGTGGTGATTATGGTAAGAAGGAACTGTCTCCTGCTTTAAGGAATCGTTTCACTGAGATCTGGGTACCTTCCATGGAGGATCTGAACGATGTTTTGACGATTGTTGAATCTAAACTAGATGATGAAGTCAAAGATCTGGCCCCAGTAATTGTCAAATTTTCTGAAAGTTTTGGAATGAACCTTGGAGGAGGTAGTATATCAAGTGGTGTCATTTCATTACGTGATATCTTAGCCTGGGTAGAGTTTTTGAATAGTACTTACAAGTCCACTAATTCTAAGAACGGCTCTTTGCTACACGGTGCAGCAATGGTGTTTATTGATGCTTTAGGGACTAACAACACTGCGCACCTTGCAGAATCTCAAGAGAAACTTCAAGCGCAGAAGCTGGACTATGTTAAAGAGTTATCTCAGTTAGTAGGTGAAGACCTCACTCACTACTACACTGATAGATCAACGGTTACTTTATCTGATCATACTTTGCAAGTTGGACTATTCAATATTCCAAGAGATTTAGATAATGCAAAAGATGAACTTTTCAGCTTTGAAGCACCAACCTCTGCTGCCAATGCTATGCGTGTTGTCAGATCTTTACAACTAACCAAACCTATAATGTTGGAAGGTAGTCCTGGTGTTGGTAAGACAAGTTTAGTATCTGCGTTAGCTAAGGTGACTGGTCATGCTTTAACTCGTATCAATTTGTCTGAACAGACTGATTTGGTTGATTTATTTGGATCTGACGCTCCTGTTGAGGGTGGGAAGACCGGTGAATTTTCTTGGAGAGATGCACCATTTTTGAGAGCTATGAAACAAGGTGAATGGGTTCTTTTGGATGAAATGAATCTTGCCTCACAATCTGTATTAGAAGGTTTGAATGCTTGTCTTGATCATCGTGGTGAAGTCTACATCCCAGAGCTTGACAAATCATTCCCTAGACACCCAAACTTTTTGGTTTTTGCTGCTCAAAATCCCCAATATCAAGGTGGTGGTAGAAAAGGTCTACCCAAGTCTTTTGTCAACAGATTCTCTGTCGTCTACGTCGAAACTTTGAATAAGGAAGATTTGGTTCTTATTTCTCATCATTTGTACCCACAATTTGATGCTGATGTTTGTGCTAAGATGATTGAAATCGTTTCCAGATTAGAAGAAGAAGTCACATTCAAGAAATCATGGGGTGCAAGTGGGGGTCCTTGGGAGTTCAACCTGCGTGATACTCTGAGATGGCTAGAAGTTTTCAAAACTAAAGCACTATCAGAAAATCTATCCCCAGTTGACTTCATAGATATAATTATCTGCCAAAGATTCCGTACAGAGAACGACCGTTCACATGCGAGAGAAATCGTGAGATCTGTTTTCCCATTGCCAGTTGTTGATGATAACTTATTTGCCATTGGTGACTCATTTATTCAATCCAAAAAGGCAGTTTTAGCTAGAGATCAGACTCTTCAATTAACCAACTATCCGCATTTAGCTCATCTTCAGTCTAATACTTCCATTGTCGAATCATCTATTTTAGCCATTCAACATGGGTGGCCTTTAGTATATGTGGGCCCAACAAATGCAGGTAAGACAGATTTAGTTAGATACCTGGCTTCGGTCAGTGGCTCAAAAGTTGTCGAGTTTGCAATGAACAGTGATATTGATAGTATGGATATTCTTGGTGGTTATGAACAAGTTGATCTAACTAGAAAACTAACTTCCTTAATCCAAAAACTTTCCGTCAAGTTGAGATCGTTACTTGCTGACTACTTCAAGCATTCTACTGAAATCTCAGATGGTATTAAAGAGTCATTGTCCTTATTGAAATTTATAACTGATACCTCTGTTAGCCTTGAAAACTTTGGTGTGTTTTTTACCAGGATCCAGAACTTTTTCTCAATTGTTCATGAGACATCTTCCTTTGATAATATTAAAGGAAGAATCCAAGAACTTTATTTAGAAACTCAAAAACCTGCAAGTGTCAAATTTGAATGGTTTGATGGGTTGTTGGTAAAAGCCGTTGAGGAGGGCCACTGGCTCGTTTTGGACAATGCTAACTTGTGTAGCCCTTCTGTCTTGGATAGATTAAATTCATTATTGGAGATCAATGGTTCATTGATCATCAACGAGTGCAGCATGGCAGATGGTCAACCTAGAATCTTGAAACCTCACAAAGATTTTAGATTGTTCTTGACCATGGACCCTAAGTTTGGTGAACTATCTAGAGCCATGAGAAATAGAAGTGTTGAGATTTACATTGAATCTCTAAATTATCGTTCAAACTCATTTGATAAATCACTTTTGGGCATTGAACCGTTTAAATTAAAAACTGATGTTTCTGATTTGACCCAACTATCAGTTTCAGAAACCAGAGATACTGCTTTGACAAAATTCATCGAATCTGGTGACTCTTTTAGTCATTATATTTCACTAGTCTTAGATACTTTTTTCTTCAACCAAAAGCAAGAAGGAGTAGCTAGGGTATTAACCACTTTGGTTCCTTTCATTTCACAAGTCACTCTTGATGCTTTGAAGCAAACAATTAGCAATTCTACTGAGTTCCCAGTTACTGTTTCCACTTTCTTGACTGAATTGACTTCATACATTAATCATTTCACACAAATTGGAATTACCAAAAGCATCTACAACTTGTACTCTAGAGCCTCTGAGAGAGCCAATGAACTAGCTAATGCCTTTGTGAACTTTGAGAATTATCAGTCATTAAATCCATTGTGGAACTCGTTTGTTCTCTCCATCATAAAATCAGAGTCTGGGACTTCTTCATCTGAGTTAGTCCATTTCTTTGAACTTTTGGCCTCACTCTATGATAGCTTGAAGAAGCTTGAGGCTGTAGAGTTGAAGGGTTCTAGTGGTAAGATTAATGAATTGTCTTACATTGAACAAGGTGCCGCTATAGAAAGTGGAAGAAACTTGAAAAATGCTCCTCGATTGAATATTTACAAATTGTTGAAGGGTTTATATGATTATCTTATTTCCACTGTGTATGAATTTAGTGCTCAGTCTATCATTGAATCTACTGAAGTCTTTCAGCACCTATACTCAGTAACTCTTTTATGGCACTCGTTGTATGAATCAAGCTTAGTTAAGAACGATGCAAAAACTAGAGTTTATCAGAAATTGATCCAGAAGTGGGCTTCTGATTCCGAGAAGGTGGTTAGAGTAAATGAGTTGAATAAGCTACTCGATTCTTTTGAGAATGACTTGAAGCTAACCCGTGGTACTTTGATGACTCCAATCTGGGAGAAGTTTAGGGGTTTATACCCTCACTCTGGCGAATCGTGGGCTGCTTATACAGATCTGAAAGCGTTGATGGCTGAATTTGACAGTGTTGCTTTCAAACAGTTTTCTGACTCTGAACAACTAGTTGCATCACTGGGATCAGCTATTTTAGGCTTACAGAGTCAAATTGTTAGTCAATCAACTGCTTCTACTGAACGTGGACTAGAGGCTTTGAAATCTGGTATCAAGAACTTGGATAAAATCTCCTCTGAGTTTCTGATTAAGCGTTCTCACAACTTTGAGGAGAGCTTCAGGTTATTGTTCAATTTTTCGATCTCGGATAGAACTACTATTGACGATGGATTACTGTCTATGGCGCAATATGCTGGGCTAGGTGTATCTGCCATCTCAACTTTTGAAAATGACATATATCCACGCGTCTTTGATGGTCTATGGCCTAAGAGCTCAGGTAGATATCAGTCTCTCACCTCCTCATTGTTCACTGATAAATTCCTCCAAAGAGTTATGTCAAACATCGGGAACTATGAAGACTTCTCAGGTGACCAGTTAGATCAAACAGTTCAAGACTCCATGGAATTTTCTAAGCAGTTGATTAACAACTCACGCTCTGTCTTGCTTGATAGATTGCAGGAACACAAGTCAATCATTTCCAATTGGTACATCAAGATTGCTGGTATTTTGAATTCGGAACTTTTCTTAACTTTACCAGGAAACTGGTCAGCCTCAGCCCTTGAAAGTATTATTGTTGAGACTTCTAACATTACTGATGACATATTTCAAAAGGTAAATCAATCTTTCTTCATCCCTGCTTTATCGCTCTTAGCTGAGCTTCATACATTGGAAGAGCTTGGGCAGGCTTGGGTTCTTTTCTCAATCGGTTTGATTCAGCTATACGTTCCTGATTCACCGTTTGATCCAGCAATTGAAGACCACATCTTATATGAAAATTTTGAAAGAAGAAAAGTTGAGGCTGCGACTGTCTCTGAAGCAATCAGATCGATTAGATCAATATTCTTTGGTGACAATTCCATCACAATCGAAAAGCATACTCCTTATGTGAATGAACACGACATTCCTCAGAAACCTCGTGTTTATCGTACAAACATATCCCTAGATGGTTTATTTGAAGAATGGCAATCATTCATGTCTTCAACTGTTGATTTAGGTGCCTTAATGTCCTTCTTAGAATCTGCCGAAGATAGTTCCATTGAAAAATTTGAATTACAGCTTGACCTCTTCCAACAGAACACTTCTAGTTTCATGGATAGATTGCAATCTCAGTTCCACCAATTTAGTGATGTCAATGATATCTTTAAAGGTTACATTTTTGGTTTGAAACTGGGATTTGACTTGATTTTAGAAAGTAAACATCAGTTTGGATCCAAATACAGAGTCAGCCCACTTTGGTTCATCAACTCTTATGACTTGACTATTCCACACTTATTTGATTTTGGATTTGAACAAATGACTGCTTTAACTAAACAGATTGATGTCGAATCTCCACTTGCTGAAGAGATTCTGCGCTTCTTAATGGAAGTTGTCCTGGATGACTCCTCTGAGTTGAGAAACAAGAAATTGGAACAAGTTTTCCAAGCTCTTTACTACAGATGGGCGCTTAGAAGAACTAGAAAAGAACAAAAAGAAGCTGAAGAGGGCAGCGTGTTTAAGTACAAAGACGAGTCAGATTCTGATGAAGACTTCAAACTGCTGTTCCCAGATTATGATGATTTCCTGGAAACTGGCGAAGCTAGTATTGTGCAAAAATCAGATAAACTTGAAGATGAATATTATTTGATAGCCAAAAGCTATACTGACATCTTTCAGAAAAAGGACATCGCAAGCTTGAGCTCCCTCTTAGATAATGGTTCTAAGATTGTGAAGAAATTATCTTCAATTGCTTCTGAATTTAAAACTTCAAGTCCAAATCCAGAAGTTTTAGCTGTCACTATCAACAAACTTCGTGAATCCATTGAATCAACTCGCTGTACCACATCGGGTGAAACTCCTGATTTTTACTATGGTTATAGTACTCTTGAGATGAAGAGATCTGTCGCACTGATAACAAAACTATTACAGTCTATCAAAGGGTTGCTTGCACAATGGCCAGAACATGCCACTCTATCGACACTGGATCGTATTTGTCATGAATATTTATCATTTGCCGTCAAAACTCCATTGGCAAAGTTAATTCAAAAGGTCGAACAAATTTACACATTCATTTCCGAGTGGGAGAAGTATGCTTCTACAAAGGTTTCTTTGAAATCCCATTTTGATGAGCTCACTGGTTTAATAGTTACTTGGAGAAAGTTGGAATTGTCAAGCTGGAATTCGCTTTTCAAAAAAGTTGAGAAAGATAACTTGACTGCTCTAGGTGGTTGGTGGTTCAATTTATTTGAATCCATAATCTTGCCAATTTGTTCTAATGAAAGCATTGATCTTCTGAGCTTGATTTCTGCCATGAATATATTTATAAGCAAAAGTACTTATGGGCAATTCACTGCACGTTTGAACTTGCTAAAAGCATTCACTAATCATGCTGAATTTGTCTCTGACGACAAAAATTTATTGAACTCTTTAAGAAATGTTATCACTTACTACGAACAATTTGTTCCAACGATCGAAACTCATTTGAAGACTAACAAAAAGAAGCTACAAAAAGAAGTTGAAGAAGTTATTTTACTTGCAAGTTGGAAAGATGTTAATATTGACGCCTTGAAACAAAGTTCTCGTCGTTCTCATCACAATCTTTACAAAGTTGTTAGAAAGTATCGTGACTTACTGGATGGTGAAGTCTCAGCTGTGATTGAACAAGGTATTTCTCCAGAAGAAAAAGTTTACGTTCCAAAAGGTGATACTTATCCATCATCATTTAAAAGTTTAGAGTTTGTTGAACACAAGAACGCCTTGAAATTAGCTAATTTGCTAGATACCAGACCATCCCATTTGAACAACAGTTATCTGATTTCAAACAATATGAAAGTTTATGGTGAAAACGTTAAAGGTAGATCTTACCCAGAGCTATATGGTTTTGTTGTTGACGTTGTTCAGGAAATGGATCGTCTGAAAAATGAAACTCCAAAAGTTTTCAAGGAGGAGACCAAAAAGGTAATTGCCTCTTTGAAAACTCAAAAGAGAAAGCTGTTAAGTGATACCATTCGTGAACTGAGAAGGTTTGGATTGAAATATCATTTAAGGGAAGATATTCACAAATTACAATCATCTTCCACATTGATTCTTTCCTCTTCGCAGTCCTTATTTGGTACTGTGTTGGAAAAATCTGATGCCTATTTCTTTAGAATCGTTGACATTATGCCACGCTTGAAAGCTGCTATTTCTGAGTTAGCCGAGGACGTTCCAGTGAATGACGCTGAGAAAGGTATTGCTATTATTGAGCATTTGGTTTCCTTGTTAATTAAAAACAGAACTTCAATGTTTGATGTATCTAAAGCCTTCGAAAGTCTTGAGATTATTAAGAAATCTTACGAAAGTGCCATTTTTAGCACGAGTGACTTTAGGTCAAGTAACCTGTTTGTTGCATCAAGGGAGTCAATTCAACATATTTTGAAATGGCTTCCTCAAATTATTGACTTTGCTGTGTCTGCCTTAAGCTCATCTTCACACCTCTCACAAACCCAAACAGATAGCACTGTTTTCGTTTCTTTAAAAGCAAGATTGATGGAGCTGAAAGATGAACTGAATTCACAATGGGAGTACTCTTCTTCTATGAGTGAAGCTCAAGCGAAATTTAGTTCTGAATTACATTCAGCTGTTTCTTCTATCGAGAATTGGAAGTTATCAAATGTTAAGTTCTCTTTTGCGGGGGATATCATCATTAATTGGATTCAAAATATTGGAAGTTTGACAGTCTCAAAGTCAGATGATTTTACTACTGGTGTTGAGGAATTGGATGCTTTGCTACGCGGTGTGTCTTCAAAGGTTTTGGTGGTCTTTCAAAAAGTCACTGAGGTTCAATCTCTTCCTGAAGTTGGCTATGAAGATGATAAGTGGCTCACTTTCTCTCAGAAAGAGTTAGCATCTATGGTTAAGTCATTACATTTTAAGTCCATTTTGAAATCCTTCACTCAAGTTTTGGAATATCTGAAGTCAAAGAGCTTTGACATTACTCAATCTGCAATTGTTAGATCGCTTCTATCAATAACCCAACCATTCTTGAAGGGTTATATTGAATTGGTTGCTATTATCTTGAACAAATTGAAAGAGAATTACACTGACATCAGTAGATCAACTTATATTATGTCCACTACTCTATACAATCTGGCAAAGAACGGATTCTGTTCACCAGAACCACCAACAGAGTCTAAAGAAGATGACAATCTTCAAGATGGTACGGGTCTTGGTGATGGTGAGGGTGCAAACAATAATTCCAATGATGTTGAAGATGATGAAGATTTAAGCGAGCAAGCTCAAGAACCAAACAAGGATCGTGATGATAATAAAGACGAGGATGATGATGATCAAGATGCTGTTGACATCGAAGGCGATATGGCTGGTGATTTAGAAAACTTGTCTGATCAGGATAAATCTGACGACGAAGGCGATGACAACGAAGATCAAGAAGAGGAGTTGGATGAAGAAATCGATGATTTGGATGATCTAGATCCAAATGCTGTTGATGACAAGATGTGGGATGAAGAAGCCAAGGAAGATAAGAAAGAGAAGGAATCAGAAAATATGCCGGAAAACTCGAAAGCCGATGACGTTGAAGCCAAAGAAGATGAAGAACCAACAGAATCTAAAGATAACAATGCCCCAGAAGATTCTATGGATCAAGATGACCAAGAACAGAATGAAGATGGTAGCGATGGTAGCGATGAAGAAGATGTTGGTGAACAAGAAGATGAAGTCAAGAATCAAGAAAATGAAGAGTTGGATCAGAATGTTCCTGAAACAGAAACTTTGGATTTACCAGATGATATCAACTTAGATTCTGGTGATGAAGAAGAACAGGAAGATGACAAAGACGACGGTCTGGATGAAAATTTGGACGATGAAATGGATGTTGATGAGAAAGAAGGTGACGAAGAAAAAGATGGCGATGAAGACAAAGATCAAGAAATTGAAGATGGTGATGAAGCTGATAAAGTAAATGAAGAAGCTCTTGATTTAGAAGAGAATCAAGAAGAACCACAACCAGAAGAAGGTGATTCTAACGAAAATGAAAAAGAAGAAGAAGGAGGTGAAGACTCTGATGAAGAGTTAAACAACAACGAAGGAGGTGATAATGCTGATGAGGACAAAGAAGAAGGGGATCAGCTTGAAGGTATTGACGGTGCTGAAACTGGTGATAATAATAATGATGATATTGATATGGATACGGCAGTTGAACAACAATCTGGTGATAAAGGTGATGGTGCTCAGGCTCAAGCAAATGAGGAGAGAGATGATGTTGGTGAATCAGGTTCTGCAAATCACCAAGAACAATCTGACCCTCAAGATGCTGACTCCACCGAAGACGCTCGCGATAATGCAAAAGAATCTTTGAAACAGCTAGGTGATTCCTTAAAGGAATTCCATCGCCGTCATCAAGAGATCAAAGAAGCTTCAGAGAAAGACGAATCCGCCGAACAGCAGGCCAATGAACGCCCAGACGAGTTTGAACACGTTGATGGTGAAAATACTAACACTGAAACGCAAGCTTTAGGCGCTGCTAACAAGGATCAAGTCTCTTCGATCGATGAAGATATGGCAATTGATGATGAAGAAGAGGATGAGAACTCTATTGAGAAGGAAGAGGGTGGAAAAGCTGACCAAGTCGAAGATTCAGACGTTGAAGAAGCTAAAAATGAGAAAGATGAAACTGCAGATGAGTTCAATGGTAAGACAAAAGGCGGATTCATTGGTGAAAGAAAACAAGAATCACTTGATGATGAAGATGTTATCAAAGCAGAAACAAATGAAATGGATATTAATGAAGAAGAGGATTTAATTGATGAAGTTATCAGAGATGAAGATATTGAAAACGAAGAATACAGAGATATTGACGAAGCTCGTGAACTATGGAGAAAGAGTGAACTGGAGACCCAAGAACTGGCAGCTAATCTTTCTGAACAACTGCGCTTGATTCTAGAACCAACCTTAAGCACTAAACTAAAAGGTGACTACAAGACCGGTAAAAGATTAAACATGAAGAGAATCATTCCATATATTGCCAGTGATTTCAGAAAGGATAAGATTTGGCTAAGACGTACTAAACCAAGCAAACGTCAATATCAGATCATGATCGCAGTTGATGACTCCAAATCCATGTCTGAAAGTAAGTCTGTTGATCTAGCATTCCAAAGTATTTATTTGGTCTCTAAGGCATTGACCCAATTAGAATCAGGAGGTTTATCTATTGTGAAATTTGGTGAAGATACCAAGATTGTTCATCCATTTGAGAAACAATTTACTTCAGAATCTGGTGCTAACATTTTCCAAAAATTTGATTTCCAACAAACGAGAACAAATATTAGAAAATTGGTTTCAGAATCTATCAAGATCTTTACTGATGCTAGAACTTTAGGAAATGCCGATCTATGGCAATTACAAATCATCATTTCTGATGGTGTTTGCGAAGACCATGATACTATTGAAAGACTAGTTCGCCGTGCCAGAGAAGAAAAGATCATGCTTGTGTTTGTGATCATAGACGGAATTAACTCTAATGAATCAATCATGGACATGAGCCAAGTTAAATACATAGCTGACGCAAGTGGCAACATGGTGTTAAAGGTTGATAAATACCTTGACAGTTTTCCGTTCGAGTTTTATGTTGTTGTCCATGACATATCTGAACTACCAAAAATGCTTTCATCAATTTTACGCCAGTATTTCTCAGAATTGGCCTCTGTTTGATTTTGCTTATAAATAGATATCAAAACTTGTACAGTATTTAAAAATTATGGATATTAAGATAAATTGTAGAGAGAGCACATCAGTTTACAGCGGAAATGTACCATCGTTCATAACGCCTCACGTGATTTGATACTAAGGTGCCAGTTCGCTCCTCGGGGAAAAGGATTGAAAAAGAAACGAAGTTCGCATTGTTCCGAAAGGTCTTTTTTGCCTCTAAAACAAAGAGAGAACCAAAAATAGTTTTAATGAATTCCAAAATCCTCTAAGCAGAGCAGTCAGTTTGTTCTTCAACCGTAAGAAAGTAATTTTCTCAGGCTTTAAAATGTTCAGATCGGCTCAGAAAGCGTCTAGCAAGTTCTCATTTGGTAATATACTGAGCTCTTTGATACCACCTGCGAAGAAATCAAAATCATTAAAAGACAACAGGGGTGCTCCCAAGAGGATTCCTCGTTCTTCAACAGATACATGGTTCACAACAACCCCTGATTTGTTTAAGTTCAAGCATGGGTTTGCAGGATATGTTCACCATGGAGGGTCAAGTGCTCCAATAATTACCTCTTTAATGGATATTACAGATACTACATCTCGTCTAGAACTTTTACCCCGGAGAAGGCTATATTCAAATCCATTTGAAACACTATCAATAAAGAATGGTGATGATGCTATGATAATCTCACCCAATTTGATTGGTGTTGCTGACGGCGTTAGTGGATGGAGTGGAGAGCATGCAAATTCGGGTCTATTTGCTAGATCTTTTCTGGAAGGTATCAGCAGAAATTTTACTGAACTCTCTTACAAACACTCCAATGACTTAACTGAATTATCTCAAGTAGAGATATCGAAGGCTTTAGATGAGTCATTCAATGAGAGCATAAAACTGATGAATTCCCAAGATATGAAAGGCTCATCAACTTTGATTATTGGTATGATTATAGATCAGAAGCTAAAAATACTAAACATTGGTGATTCAAAAATTATGATTATAAGGAATGGTGAGATAGTGTTTGCAAACAAAGAGCAATATATTTCGACCCTTTGCCCAGAGCAAGTTGGAACAAAAAAGGACAATAAGGTTCCTTCTGCCGTTGTTCAATACTTTGACTTTGACCTTCAAGCTGATGATCTCGTCCTACTGTCCTCAGACGGATTGACAGATAATCTCTTTCAAGATGAAGTTCTTGATATTGTTCAACAAGGTTTAGAAAAGAATGACAGTTTACAAAAGATTTCGACGACACTTCTTTACCATGCTAAGACTGTTGCATTTGATAATTTTTGTGTCACACCCTATGCTGAGAAAATCAATGAGCTCAACAGACACGAGCTTATAACTGGAGGTAAGTTAGATGATATATCAATTTGCCTGTCAAAAGTGGTTTTGAATATCTAGCCAAAAACATAAAAAATACTAGTTTAATTTTGAAAGTATAATACTCATAATAGAAATAATATTTAGTAGACTAGTTATCACAAAAGAAATATATATGTAGGTTTATCTTTATAGAGAGATGATTAACTTTCCTGGTAAAAGCACTTTGGTTAAGAGCGATGGGTAGATCACAGGGCTTCGTGACTTATTCCTGAATTTCTTTTTTAAACTGATAAAAAGGCGCTTTTGGAAATTATGATTTTGTAACAGCTCACCCCATCTGAGAGATCAACCAAGACAATGTCAGGATTAGAAAGTATGATTTTGAATGTATTGCCAATTGCTATTTGTTGATCATTTTATACTAATTTCCGAGTGCTCGTCTAGAATCGTTATTCCAATTGAAGGTGAGTTCTCACTAATGACACAATTCAAAGAACAATTAAAATTAACAGATGAAAAGTTCACAGCCAAACAGTTAAATAGACAAGCTGGCAAAGCAGGAAAAGAAGAAACTACAGAAAAGAACAAGGTGAAGAAGGTTTGTATTTCATTTGCTGGTGAATTAAACGATTATAACTAACAACAGGGATAGGCTATGATACAGGGAAATGATGATATCGCTCGATTATATGCTCAAAATGCTATCCGTAAAGCCAACGAAAGGCTGAATTTACTAAGATTAGCTTCAAGAATAGATGCTGTGGCTTCGAGAGTTCAAACAGCAGTGACCATGAGACAAGTTACAGGAAATATGACCACCGTGATAAAAGGGATGGACAAAGCATTACAAACTATGAACTTGGAACATATTTCACTTGTTATGGAAAAATTTGAACAACAGTTTGAAGATCTAGATGCATCCACTGAGTACTATGAAGGTGCTACCAATAATGCTACTGCTTTAACTACACCACAAGAAGATGTTGATTTATTACTAAATAAAGTCGCTGATGAAGCTGGTTTGGAAATTAAACATAACTTACCTGAAAACACAGCATTTGAGCCAGTTAAGGCCCCAGCTATAGCCTCTGAAGAAAGAGAAGATAAATTGACTGAGAGATTGAAGGCTTTAAGATCTTAAACCTTTTATAAAGTGGAATATACGTCCAAACACCTCATAAATTACGTAATTAATAATGGTTATGCACTACTTTCGCGGGCTATATATAACCCGATAATAGAAATGGTCTATTTCAATCTGTGCTCCACTCAAGCAACCAAAACTCTAGAGCTTGAAAACTGTCTTTCAAATGACGAAACTGGAGATCCCTGATGGAGAGTACAACATCTCCATATCTGAGCAGCTTCTGATGCATTTAGCTAATTTAAATTCGAACAATGTGGCTAATTTGAGGAATACAAAGAATGATCAGTTATTAAGCTTAAAGTGTTAGTACAATTTTAAATTGAGGCTGATAATTACTAACAAATGGAACAGATGGTAAATATCCAAGTACTATTGATGACTCGAAGCCATTTGGGCTGGAAAAGGAGGATAAAAAAAATGGATCATTTAACCTTAAAGCTGCTACAACAGTGAGTTTTGTTTCATATTTAACAACTGACATATGTGTACTAACACAGACCCAAGGATAACCAAGGAAAGATCTTAATCGAAGGTCATTCTGCTGAATCAAAGGAAATCGATTGTATTTTGGTTTACAGTGAATCTACAAAGGTATTCGAGTTACAACGCTTGGGCTATTTATTACGTGCATCACCGAACATCAAAACTGAACTGACAACGACACCAGTAACAACACAAACTGCCCCTGAGAGGAAGACAGAAGCTCCAAAGAAGAAGAAGAAGTTGAAAGAGTCTTCACTTTTCCAACCAAAACAACCTAGATCAAAAACACCAACTATAACCTCTTCTTCATCCTCTTTCACCAACCCTAATAGAGCCAGCTCAGCACCAGTAGATGACAAATCGCCAATAAGAAGCACATTAAAATCATCATTTCCATCTCCATTATCTTCTTCATCGTTGGCAAGGGAGAAAATTCATAATACGTCATTGGGATCACCAGAACGCCCAAAGAAGAAGCCAAACCTCTCAGGTTTTACGAGTCTCGAAACACCATCCTTATCTGATAATTTAAACCCAGAAATTTCAGAAAGCTTAATAGAGTTAACAAAAAGTCCAATTTCGAAGCCCTTGCCTCCTAAATTCAAGTATGCTGTCAAGCCTACTCCTGCAAGTACTGCTGTTTTACCTGTGATGCCAAACCCTTCAATCTCTGAGACATCTGAAGATAATGAGGAAGATGATGATGAATTTGGGGACTTAGCTGATGAGTTGGAAAAAGCTTTGAGTGGAGACGAAAGTTTTGGGATCATTCAAGTTGATGATCGGGATTCTGGTAACTCTATAGATTCAAAGGTGACTACAGGGTTGGGAGTACGGTTAGATTCAAGCAGGAATGGAACTCCAATAAATCTCAAAAATCTCAGCAGCCGTGGTGCTTTCAACGAAGATGACTTGAGCAGTAGTGAAGAAGAATGAATTACATGTAATTTAGTAGTCACTTAACTATTGTAGTTCTGTTGAGAAGGTATTCAGTTTTTGTTTTATACACTAACGTGGGACACCTCTACCTCTACCTGGTGGAGGAGCCATACCGGCATTTGGTGCACCACTTTCTTTGTTCTTGATGGTTTCATCAACGGAAAGAACAAGAATAGCAGCTTCAGCAGCACTTGAGAAGGCATTGATCTTGACTAGAGCTGGTTCCCAGATGAATTCTTCAAAATTATCACCAATAGATTCCTTGATGAAATCGATACCATACCATGTTTCCCCCTTAGCATGAGCCATTCTTAACTTGTTCAATAAATCAGTACCATCAAAACCGGCATTCTCACACAATTGTCTTGGAATAACTTCTAAACTTTTAGCAAAGGCACTTATGATTAATTGTTCTTTACCTGGAATCTGTTTTGAGTAATCTCTTAAATATTTGGAAATCTCCATCTCAACGGCACCACCACCAGCAACCACTTCATTATTTTGAACTGTTCTCTTTACAATCATTATAGCATCATGCAAAGATCTTTCTACTTCAGCAATGACTTGTTCAGCACCACCTCTTAACAATAATGTACAGGTTTTGGCCTTTGGACAACCTTTGAAAATGTTATATCTTTCAGCCCCTATCTGAACTTCTTCAAAAAATTCACAGGTACCCAAATGCTCGAGTTTTATATCAGTTGATGTTGACTGTATAGAACCACCAACAGCCTGGATAACTCTTTCCATATCTTCTGATGCAACTCTACCTGCACAGAAAATATTTCTATCAGCAAAATATTGGGTAGCCAAATCACCAATTGGAAGTTTTGACAAAACGATATTAGCTCCTGTTTCTTCAATCAATTTCAACTTGTTCAAAATGATTTGCCACTCAGCATCAACAATCTCTTGATAATCTGAAACTTTTTCAACACGAACTTCAGCATTATCCTTTTCAGCTTTCAATTCTAATTCAACATTCAAACTTAAGATCTTTGGATTACTGAATTTCTTAGGCTGTTGCTCAAACCCAGCATATGAGAAAGTCTTTTTGAAAGCAACACCATTAACGAATAATGAATCTTCAATTCCACCACCTGGAATTTTCTTTATACCAATCAGTTTATCATTCAAATCTTCTTGGTCCAAGGATAAGACAGCATCAACAACCATTCTAACGAAAAAATCAGAGTTGTTATGGATCAATTTAGATGACATGGCTGTTCTGGCACATCTTTCTAATAAATTACGATATTCTTTATCATCTGTACTTGATTTTTCAATCTGGACGGCCAGTTCTTTGACCTTGTTGATGGCCAATCTTACAGCCTTTCTATATCCTTTGGTAATAACGTGTGATGATATTCCTTCTTCAATGAATGTTTTGGATTCTTTTAGTAATTCACCAGCTAAGATAGTAACTGAAGTGGTACCATCACCAACTTCTGCATCTTGCGCTCTTGAAATATCAACAAGGATCTGAGCAGCTGGATGAACAATATCTAAAAGTTTCAAAATTGTAGCACCATCATTGGAAATAGTTGTTTTACCATTAGAGCCAACAATTAGTATATCAGAGCCTAATGGACCCAAAGTTGGTTTAAGAGTGTCCTGGATCGCTAGACATGCGTTAATATTTGAAATGATCTGACCTTTCCCTTGTGAGGTGTCTGTTCCCTCTTTCAAGACCACAACTGTTGGTGTCTGGCCCCCAAAACTCATCTTTTAATAGCTTAAATTTGCCTTCCAATACGTTATTTTGATTTAAATTCATCACCAAAAAAATCGCGTCGAGGTTTAGAAAAAAAAATATAACGAGTGGTGTTCAGGTGTTGAAATGCCGAGGGTAAACAGATGCCATCTCCGACCAGCTATAGTTCAGACTTCAGAGCACTACAAAGCACTACAAGCACTACAAGTATGATTAAATGCTCTTTTGTATGTAACTTTCATCATAAACGTATTTACAGTATTCATTTTCTTTCATATAGCCCAAATGCCAATCTTACCGTCAGCACGACCTTCAACAAGATATCCCTCTCGATAATGAACATAATTCACAATAGCACTGTCATCACTTTCACCACCACATGAAGAATGCTTTCCCTCAATTCTATCATAGATCTTCACAGTTTTTTCGTTATTAGAAGATACAATTCTCCTAGTGTCAAACTGTAAGGATGTGATTGGTGATTCGTAAGCAAATGCATCATGGATACCACCAGTTCTCAAATCCCAGATTCTGATAGATCTGTCTAAACTACCCGTAGCTAAATGTTTATCATCAAATTGCAAGGAAGTGACAGGGCCTGTATGTCCAGGTAAGGTACGAACTACTTCACCACTTCTTAAATCCCACAATCTGACTAATCCATCTGAGGTACCAGTTGCCAAAGCTGCGTCATACGTTTGCAAGGCACCAATATAAGGATATAATGCTTTTGCAGAGATGCTAGGGGTATCAACTGAGCTTGAAAAAGTATTGCTAGATTGAGAGGCCCAAAGTAAATCAATGGTCTGCAAACAGTGGCCAGTTTGTAGATCCCATTGCCTGATAGTGCGATCTTGGGATCCGCTAACAAGGTTAAAATTATGGAAGCTTAAGGCTGTGATTTCTTCAATATGTGATTCGAATGAGTAAATGCAGGGGCCTTCGTCTTCCTCATATTCATCAAAAGAATAGTTTAATCTTGATAAATCCCACAACTTTAGAGAAGCATCTAAAGAACCAGTGACAACCAAATTATCGTCCATTTGCAGACAGCTCACTGGTGCATTGTGGCCTTCTAAGAGACCTCGACATTTACCTCTACTTAGATCCCAAACTCTAAGAGTGTTATCCAACGAAGCAGTGACCATGGTGCCGAATGGCATATCGAAGTCAAAGCACGTAACCGATTCTTCATGAGCATTAATAGTTCTGATTGAAGTCCCTGGAGTATAATACTGTTGTAAAGTTGGTGTGGTCTTCCTGGATTTTGAGTCTTTCTTGCGAAATTTTGGTGGTTTATCCTGTAACTTACCATAAATACTTTTGGATAGCAATGGCTTCTCACGCTCATCATTGGATTCTTCACTTGAAGCAGTTTCAGTTTCCCTTTCATTTAATTCTAGATTTTTCAAATTTTCAAAAGTTGCTTCATCTTCATCTGGCTTTTCCATGTCATAATCTTTAATCATTTGAATCCTATCATTAATTTCTTGACGGTGTGATTCCAAAAATAGTTCATTCTGTTCCAATTTTTCTACTCTTTTGAACACGTAGTTTCTTAAGTCTTGTAATTTGGAAATCTTATTATCTATTTCCATTATCTCTGAAGCTGCTAGTTTCTTCCTGATCTCCAACAAATCCAAATTATCTGATATTTGCTGTTTATAAAGATTTAACTTCGGACTTGAATATGATTGATTAATTCTATCCTCTGTTATTCCATGAGGCAAACGAAATGTATTCTCATTGTTTTCATCGCTAGCTCCGCCATCTGTCAGTTTTTTCATTAGATCATCACCACCTCCCAAACTTTTTGTTAGCTCAATCTCTTCATCTACAGCAGGTATTGCAGCATTGAACCCTTGGAAAAGTGAGAACGATGAAGAAGATTCCTCCGGTATTTCTTCCAATAGATCATCAGGTATATGTGTTAATATCTGATATGCAGCTTTCGAGCTTCTAAATGCATGTTTGTAATATTCTGATGATGTCGCATAACGACCAGCATTCAGTTGCTCTCCAACATCACGTCTTCTCTTCTGTACTGCCACTGATGATTTTGTGTTCAGCGCATCTTGCATTGCTTTCTTGTAGCTGGAGTTTGATAAAAGGGCATCGTGGTGAGTCTGATCTGATGGGTTCATTAAAGCAGACGCTGTTGCCGTTACGGCTGTTGTGAATCTTGATGTTGTAGCATATAGATCTGTACCATTGCTGGAGCTATAAGAAGACATGAGTAGTGAAAAAGATTACCTTTCCAGGAAATATGGGGAACCACAAAATGAATCTAAAACTGAAAAAAAATATCCTTTCTGAACGAGATTCAATTGAATCAGTAAGCACCGAAAATAAAATACTTCCTTGAGTAGCCTTATGGTGGGTCTAGAACCTAGTCACTCCTAAATTTAATAAATTATATTCACGTCGATCAATGGAAGGCAATCTCTAATCAATAAAATTGCTGCTGTAATGTGTTCAATTAAGCTTGGAGCCACCAAATATAAAGTAGCAAGGCTTCCAGAATGTTGATCGCTGCTATTCTGTGTGTCTTTCGGTAGATCAACTCAAGAACGCTTTACAGCTTATGTTTTACAGATATCTATCTTCATCGGATTTTTTCGTTGTGAAGTATGAGAGTTCGCGGTTCCTAGCGCTCAAATTACGTAATAATTACCATTACCAGAGATCTAATACTGTGTATTACCTATCGTTTAGACGCCTCCACTAGGGCTTCAGTCTATCAAAATGCATTGTTAGTATATTTCCTATTGGAAACTAAGCTGCTCTTTACTCACTTCTCTAGTTTTTCTCTCCAGTTCCAACTCAAGCTGTCTCAGCTCTTCCTCTTCCTCAACAATCAACTCTGCTGCTGTTCGTGTTCTAATTATATTCTCCTGTGATTCATTGGTCCAAGAACTAGCAGTATGATCTCTTTCGTTCAGTGAAACATTGAACTGCGATAGCTGTCTTCGCTGAGTTTCAATGGTTTCTTCTTGCTGCATGATCTTCCTGTTCAACCCTTGCCATTGTTCTATATATCTACCTAGATCCTCCTCTATCTCCTTTATTGGACTAAATCATCACAGTTAGTAAATCGAAACTTTCATAGATATTGATAATCGAAACCACGAGATATACATACTATTTCTCCACAAGTTGTCTCACTGTCTCACAGAGAATATCCACATCATAATCATGGTTCTCTTCATTGAACCTACTCAATAAATTTTTCACTCCCTTATTTAGATCATTTGGTGGCTGCTTAGTGTCCTTTGGTATGGGTACTACCGCAGGTCTTGTTGGTAACAATGTCTCCTGTGCTGTAATCTCTTCATTCTGTAACTGCTGTTGCTCCAACTCGTATGCTTCAAAATCTTCATTGAGTGTATCCACCACTCCTCTTGTACCATCCTTTCTTTCAGGCTTGCCAGTGTTATCGACTTGATATAACGCGTTTTCATGCGTATCGGCGTCCCTTAGTAGTGAAGTGATATCTGGTTTGGAAATGAGAGCATTTGTGAAAATTCCCGGTGGTCTAAAATATAGAGTTCTGAGAGAATCTGAGTTATTATTGATTGCTTGTAAGTAATGATTGATATCTGTCATCTCCTCTGAAGCTGCAATCTCTGTTTTTAGTCCAGTTGTTAATGTTTTTCTTTTAATTATGTTTCCTTGTTTTGATTTGGATACGGGTGTGGCCTACTCAAAAAGCTGACTTTTAAACGGCAAAGATAGATTAAATGACACTCTTTGCTGTGCTCTTCACTTACAGACAAGTAACTAATGTGACACGATGACACTCGAGAATAACGAACCCCCTTCATATCAAGAGTCGATGCAGAACTATGTCGCTCCTCCGACTTACTCCCAGACACAAGCAATCATGGAATACAACCTGAGGAGTGCAGACGAAGAGAGGCTCAGTGAAATGTTTAGTGGCATCGAGGCTGCCCAGACAGATTTTGAGAACACCATTGATACTTTCGATTTTAGCCAGCTGGACCATGTTCTAGACGGCGTCGACCTCTCTTCGAATACACAGCATCACGAATAGCTTACAAGACTTTAAATTATTACAATCTATCTTTATTCGTCATTTTATGCATCACTAGTGATCATGTATGATCATGTACTCACCAACCACAAGCTAATCAGCTGTGATTCTGAATTCCTTTTGTTCTTCCTTCAATTTTTCTAAACGAGCTTCGAATTCTTTTTTCGACTCGCCAGCTTTCCATCTTAATCCATAAGCATAGTGATCTTCTGGCACAAATGTATGGCCTTTTTCTCTATAAACTTGTTCTCTGTAAGAACCTCCTTCAACAGCATATTCAGTTTGAGCTAAACCTCTTTTTTGTAATTCAGGAATCAAGTAATCAACAAGATCAGTGAATGTCTCTGGGAATAAAACGTTAGTGAAGTTGAAGCCGTTTACACCAGATCTAGCAACATAATCTTCAATTTGATCCGCAACTTCTTCGCTTGAACCAATGAACGTGTTATAACTGTTATCAACAATGAATCTTTTTGTGATTTTCACGCCTGGATTAGCTTTTGCATGTGGGAGAGCCAAATCTCTGATTCCTTGATTTGAATGTTTGGTTAAATCTTCATCCCAAGAGGCCAGGTCCAAATCATAACCACCACCACCAATTTGGGTTTGAATACCTTCATCATCCTTGTAGCTTAATATTTCATTGTATTTTTCAATAGCTTCCTGATGTGTTTTCCCAACAATGACCTTAATAATTGTAACAAATTTGATGCTGTCAGGCTTTCTGCCATATTTCTCAACAGCAACCTTCTTGATTGCTTCTATCTTTTCTTTCAATTGTTCGGGATCTCTAGCACCAGCGAAAATTAGTTCAGCATGCTTTGCACCTAATTCAATACCTTTTGGAGAAGTACCAGCTTGTATGATTAGTGGAATTCTCTGTGGTGATGGCTCAGTGATTTGAGGGCCAGGAACTTTAAAGTATTTACCATCAAAGTTGATCTCTCTGATTGCATCTGGGTCAGAAAAGATACCCTTTTCTCGATCAAATACAACACCATCGTCTCTCCATGAGGATAGCAATAATTCATAAAAAACTTGTAAATATTCATCAGTCTTCTCGTATCTGACTTTCTTTTCTGGTAGCAAGTTATCATCAGTCAATTGTCTACCAGCTGAAGGCAAGAATGAAGTAACGACATTCCAACCAAATCTCCCACCTGAAAGATGATCTAAAGTAGCAGCTCTTCTAGCAAAATGATAAGGGTGTTCACTTAGCGTGGAACAGGTGATTCCTACAGAAACATTCTTTGTTGAAATTGCAATTGCTGACAAGTAAGCAGTTGGATCATTCTTTGGGAAGTTATTCCCAGATTTTGCAGCTTCTTCGTAATTGAATGGACCACCTAAACCAGAGGATTTATAACCACCATAAATTGCTAAAGAATCACCGATAAATAAACCGTGAATTTTTCCTCTCTCAGCAAGTTGTGCTAGTTTGACCCAGTATTCAGGCTTTGTGTATTCTCTTGAGGTGTCACGAGGGTTTCTCCATTGGCCAGGCGCATGTAGTACAGGTGTGAAAGCTTGAAATAAATTCAATATTAATGGTTGTGGGTTCTTGACTTTTTGTAGACTGGATTTTTGCTTCTTAGTTGGTGGTTCAGACATAATCAAATCGTTGGCACATTAGCTCTTATTGAAATACTGAAACTTCCACTCTTTCTTATATATGAAATCGAAGTCAGAGGCCAGTTGTGGCTGCTCGTTTTGGCAACGGTCTCGAAGATTGATAGTTTCCTAATTGGGAATTAAATCCATCTGGAAAACATTTAATCATATGATAATCACCACATAATCACCATAAGAGCGCCAGCTACCATTACTACTGATTAATTGGCACAATTTACTGATCCAAAATGCAAATGACTTTTAATCTCTTTTGTGGATCTTGAGCTTTTGGTTCAATCGTTTGCTTGTGACATAATAATGACTTAACATTACAAAAAACTATAAAAGAAGTGAGAACAAAATTAAATCAGCTGCTATTTTGACCTTTCATAGTTTGGATTTTCTGCATGTTCCCCTGGATCTGATCGGGAGAACAAAGCTTAGATTATTGATAGACAGGCATCAAAATACAGACAATTTCCCATTCCATTGACTCCAAAAACTTCGCGAATATCTCAAATTTTTATTATGGAAAAATTCAAACGCATCATCACTATTCCAAAAACATTCAACCTGTCTGAAAAGGAGATACACGAAAATGGTCAGTCTTGATTTACATGCAAAACCAGGTCAGAAGTACTATACGGCAATTGGTCTCGAAGGGTCTGCTAATAAACTCGGGGTTGGTATCATACGACACCAACTAGGAGCTCTTTCGGACACCAACCGGGCTCAAGTTCTATCTAATATCAGAGATACTTACACCACCCCTCCTGGTGAAGGATTTCTACCGCGAGATACTGCTAGGCATCATAGAAACTGGGCAGTAAGATTGATTAAGAAGGCTATTGAGGAGGCTGGAATATCAAGAGAGGACTTGGATTGTATCTGCTTCACTAAAGGGCCTGGTATGGGTGCACCTTTGCATAGTGTTGTCATTGCTGCAAGAACTTTAAGTCAGCTATGGGATTTGCCTTTGATTGGAGTAAACCATTGTATTGGACATATTGAAATGGGGAGAGAAATCACAGGAGCCGATAATCCTGTGGTGCTTTATGTTAGTGGTGGTAACACTCAAGTCATTGCATATTCAAATCAAAGATATAGAATCTTTGGTGAAACTCTGGACATCGCTATTGGGAACTGTCTTGACAGGTTTGCTAGAACATTAAACATTTCCAATGATCCAAGTCCTGGTTACAACATCGAACAACTGGCAAAAAAGGGTAAGAATTACGTTGAATTACCATACACTGTGAAAGGTATGGATCTCAGTATGAGTGGTATTCTAGCTTATATTGACCAACTAGCAAATGATCTTTTCAAAAAGAATTATGCAAACAAGACTATTTTTGATAAAGCAACTAAACAACCAAAAATAACGGTTGAAGATTTATGTTTTTCATTACAAGAAACATTATTTGCAATGCTTGTCGAGATTACTGAGAGAGCAATGGCACATGTGAACACAAAACAGGTTCTTATTGTTGGTGGTGTTGGTTGTAATGAGCGTCTACAACAGATGATGGAACTGATGGTGATTGATAGAAATGGTGCCATCCACGCTACAGATGAGAGATTCTGTATTGATAATGGTATAATGATTGCTCATGCTGGTCTATTAGAGTACAGAATGGGCCAGAAATTTGAATTTAAGGATACAGTTTGTACCCAAAAGTTCAGAACTGACGAAGTGCTAGTAAGATGGAGAGATTGAGATATTCAGAAGTTCGAAGGTTCAGAGATTGAGATATTCAGAGATTCAGAGAAGTGAAAGAATTCAACAAAATCAGAGAAGTCATCGATTGTGGATAGATGCAATTGTAGGGATCAAATTGCCTCTTGTAGTGATAATCTGTGAATCACCTCGGAACTCATTACATACCGAAAATAGGTTGTAATACTGAACGAATAAGTGTACATAGGCCCAAGACCACTGCATTGAGTTGGTTGTGTGTAACAGAATTGTTTATGAAGCTGAATTGTATCTGTCAAGCACCTAATTGGGGCCAGATTCGAATATTTAAGGGTCGAAAGACACAAACGCGTAGAAAAGCACAACAGAGCAAAGTTCTGCGAAGTGGTCACCGGAAAATAAAAAAGCCCCAAAACAAACCGCATCCAAAAAAACTAAAGTTCGACTGCTCGATTGTTCACTACAAATCAATCCTATTTCATTTCATTTGAATTTCCCCTCCTGCTTGTCGATTCCCAGTCGTCCATGGTATCTTCAAGGAAGTCAAGAACACTCGCACTCAGTGCCATTTTACTCACTTTGGTGTTTATCTTTATCACAACACACAATACCAAAAATGGCTCAATAGTACCTAAGATAAACAATCAATCGTCTCACAAAGTAGAAACAACTACAAAACTAGGAACTATTGATGAAAGTGCAATAAAGTCACAGGAAGAAAAACTAAAGCAGAAACTCAAACAGAGCATTGATAACATTGCTGATTCTAAAAATGGAATTCAGCCGGAAAAGTTACAGGATTCAGCACTGTCGGACTCAAGAGGGTCCAATATCGCCGCTGCAGACCCAAAAGGTTCAGTCAAAGCTAATAAAGCCCAATCACAGACCCCTTCTAGTTCATCCAAAGACTCTACGAACAGTGATGAAAGTTCATTCGACCCTGCTGAAGAATTCAAATCAATCTTAGGCCTATCACCGGTCGTTATCTTCTCCAAGACATATTGTGGCTTCTCTAAAACATTGAAGAACTTATTATCAACTGAATATGAAATCACTCCATCACCTGCAATCGTTGAGCTGGACAAACATAAACATGGTCGTGAACTACAAGACTTCATAGCTGAAAAGACTGGAAGAAAAACTGTTCCAAACCTCTTTGTTGGTGGCGTTTCAAGAGGCGGCTCAGATGAAATTAAGGAGTTACATCAAGAAGGTAAGCTATTAAGTAGCTTAACAGCCTGGGGTAATAAGAATATTCAGGTCTCTAAAATTAGCGCTCCTTCCAATAGTTGAATTAACATGTGACATGTTGTTGTGTGTAACGTTTTTTGAAATAACGGTTTTTTCTCAATTTTCAAGATGCTGATGCAGCCATTTGAGAGTGAACTTAATCTTAAAGTACACTTTGTAGGCTGTTGACAGTACTCTAGTACTCTCACTAATATTTCGCGAAATTCTCCAGATCTATAAATTTCATCAGGGAAATGACACAAAAAAAAAAACCTAGTTGCGGATAATCGGTGTAAAAGATGGCTGATAAGACATTCGCATCCCCCACTGTTGATGCTGCCCACGATGCTACTATTGTTAGACCAGATTTTTTCTCAAAGAAATTCGAACAAGCCCCTTCAAATACACTTCTAATAGATTCACTAGGGCTTGTTGGTCACCGTGAAGGTGGTTTCTTTAAGGAAACTGATAGATCACCTTTCAAATTACAAAATCCATCATCTAATAGTACTCCAAAGGAATCGACATTAATTAGAACCATTCAATCAGATGATAAAGATAAGTATAGAAATTACTCGACGTTAATCTATTACCTTTTAACTCCACAGATCCCATTTGGGAGATTTCATAAAAATTTGAATAGAATTATTCATATCCTACAAAAAGGAAGAGGTCAATATGTTTTAATTTACCCTGACGGAAGAATTAAATCATTTATAGTTGGCTTTGATATTTCAAAAGGTGAAGTATCTCAATGGGTAGTTCCTGGAGGCGTCTGGAAAGCTAGTTTCCTATTACCATTGAATGAAGATGGAATTGCACGTTCAAATGATCATTTGTTAATTAGTGAGGTTGTCGTTCCAGGATTTGAATATGATGATCATCAATTCTTACCACAACAACAATTTGAGGAATTAGTTGGCATCGAGAAGGCCAAAGAGTTATCATTTTTACAAACAGATTCCTCCCAATCATAAAGCTAAAGAATATTTGTCAAAAATACTATTGTAGTACCCCCTATCATTTTCACGTGACTCTCTCTTAGGGCACCAGGAGGAGGAATACTTGTGGTTAACATCCGAACACCTAAAAACAAAATGCCCAGTACAGAAAAACAGACTCGACTTTTTTGCCTCCCAAAAATACAAGATATTCGCGAAAATCAAGTATTATGTAATCTATATCCGGTTAGTGCAACAATTTCACACCAAAACTTGCCAGTGGGTTTGGGTTTGCGTGAAAAAAAAGTAACAAATTACCACAACATCAACTTTAGATTCGATATCCTTCAAAACAAGTAAAGATGTCTGAATTAACTGTTCAATCTGAACGTGCTTTCCAAAAAGTATGTCCCATAATATGCTACGTGAAGTGTGGAGTTGAAGAGACCCATATAGATGTGTTTTAGAATTAATGAAATGGAGAATAAAAGATACTCAACCACCATGAACTTAAAAACTTGATAACAAATTGAAAAAAGTACAATAATCAAAGGATTTTGACCGAACACTGATGAGACTACCAATATAAACCATGAGTACAACAAGATTGCTTTCCAATGAAGGTCTAGTTATATTTGAAAATCTTATTGAACAAGGAAATCACCAACTAGAATGATATCAACTTGGAAGTGAAACAATTTATAACATTAGAAAAACATACACTCTCTATCTGGGCTCCTGCTTAACATCTTTCTTTCAGCATTTTCCTCATCTTCTTGGGACTAAAATACTAACATTTAACACAGCAACCACACATCTTCACCAACCCAAAAGCTAAGGCTAACCGTCGTACTAAAAGATGGTACAAAGATGTCGGTTTAGGTTTCAAAACCCCAAAAACCGCCATTGAAGGTTCTTACATTGACAAGAAATGTCCATTCGTTGGTGACATCTCTATCAGAGGTAAAATCTTGACTGGTACCGTTGTTTCCACCAAAATGCACCGTACCATCATCATCAGAAGAGACTACTTACACTACGTCCAAAAATACAACAGATACGAAAAACGTCACAAAAACTTGGCTGCTCATGTTTCCCCAGCTTTCCGTGTCCAAGAAGGTGATTTGGTCACTGTTGGTCAATGTAGACCATTATCCAAAACTGTTAGATTCAACGTCTTGAAAGTTAACCCAGCCGTTGGTAAAGCTAACAAAAAATTCTCTAAATTCTAAGTTGATTTAACACATTTGGTTATTTCCAACTAAAAATGAGTTTGTTAAAAAGGGTTTAGGTTTTTAATACAATCTGTAAATTATAATCAAGATTTGTAGGCTTACAAGTTTATCTCTAACGAAAAAACTATGTATAACACAACTAAAAACCAATAAACAAAAACAAAGAAATAAACTTAAAATACATAGAGATAGTAGCTTTCAATCAAACAGAAAAATCCTGTTTTAATAAACGTGTGAATCATGGTTTTGAATGTAACCTTGTGTTTGACTATTCTCAATCGAAGCATTTACAGCAGCAGAAGCAATACTAGTTGCACTTTGATCAGCTTTGTTCTTGTGAAAATCTTGTAAGACCACAGCTAATCCGATGTTCGAGTTGGTTCGATTGGCATCAGCGATCAAATCTTGTAACAGTAATTGACATATATCATTGACACTTTTCTTTCTGTGATCTCTAATACTGGATCTCATCTTTTCATAACACAATTGGAAATCTTTGCCAGACCAGTAATGTTTTGGGTGTAAGTCAGCTAAATGGTCCCATTGAATATCATCTTCTGAATGAAATCTAAATTCTTGCAACTTGGTCAAAATCCAAACTCTATCATTGTTATCAATAGTTTGTGCTCTAGCCAAAGCATCTCTTTTCAATAGCTTGTTCCATTTATATCTACACTGAATTCTGGATCTAGCACCTCCCATCTTGTCGGAAACAACAGTCCAATTGATGACTGGAGTAGTAATTCCATGACTTTCTTGTTCAGCAACAATCTCAGCAATAATCTGTTTCAATACATCTTCTTCTTTGGCAGACCATTTATTTTGAGCACGATTAACACCACATTTGACATAATTTCTCCATCTATCTCTACAATCCTCTGGCATTCTGTTCATTTCTTGGCCAATAACTTTCCATTGTCCATCTTTTTCAGTAGCTAATCTTGCCAATGTTTTATCTTCCTCTGGAGTCCATTTACCACGAACTTGGAAAACATGATATGTTCTTCTAACATGCTTATAAACAGATGCACGAGTTCGGTAAGGTAAAACTTTATGGATTAAATCCCAAAAATCATCCTTTTTACGTTCATTCGACCAAACACGAACACAAATATCCTCTCTTGTCATTCCATGAATAGCACAAAAATCAGTAATGAACTTATTGATAGCTTCAGATTCCTCTTTTGAAAACATTTTACCCTGGCGTTGGTTTTGAACCCAATCTGAAGCCTTTTCAGCTGCAGCTGCTACCATAGCAGCCGTCTGTTCAGTAACTTGAATAGGTCCTCTAGTTCCAGCAATTATATCGCGTGGTCTGTTTTGAACCAATGGCTCTTGAGTCTGATTTGCGTGCGATTGTTGTGCTGTTGGCTCATGCTGCTGTTGTTGACCCTGGCGAGCTCCAACTTCTTGGTTATTATTGGCTGCTGCCACCAATGCGGCAGCAGCAGCTTGTGCAGCTTGTATAATACTGCTATCAAGGGACTGGTTCAGTTTAGGTTCATTTTCGTCTTGTGGATGCTCGATATAATCTTGGATATTGGCATTTGCATCTTCAGCAAGTTGATTGGCGTCCAGAATAGCAGCTCTCACAAGCTGCTCATGATCAGTTGGGTCATCTAGTTGAGCTAATTCTGGATCAACGGTGACATTTGACTCATTACCAACTTTCCTCTTTTTTCTATTCCTTGATAGAATTGGTGGAAGGGTGGTATCTTCTGGCTGTTGTTGTTGTTGTTGTTGTTGTTGCTGGTGCAGTTGAGCTCTACCTTGTTGTTGTGTTTGTACCTGTGAACGAGGCTGTTGATTAGCATTATGGTTGTGGGTGCTGTCTTCGTCATCACCCTGCTGAATCTGATCTGTCTCCAAGAAAGCATTCCAATGTTGAAACTCGTTATGCTCTTCTCCGCCGTTGAAAGACTTCTTTCTCTTGTTGTTCTTTCTTGCCTGGTCTGCTACGGCGGCGAAATTCAAATCAGCTCCTTCAGCCTCCTTTTCATTTGGTTGTTTCTGCTCTTTCTTCTTTGCATTGGCTTTCGAAACTGGAGGTGTATAATTAGCCATTCTAACTGTTTGTTTACACTTTCTGGATACCTGTTGTTACCCTTTCTTTCAATTTTGACATCAACTTCGGCGGGTGACCTTTTTTATTGTTGTTAAAATTTGCTCCTGAATTCCAATGGTGTCTAGGTGTTAATGTTATTATCACGTGCTAACTACGATATTGGCCAATATGAGTGTAATGTAATACTTTCATTCAAAAATGGTGTTAATGCTATCTATTTTGCCCTTAGCTGCCACAAAAAGCTCAACAAGCTTTTCATAGTCTTCATCATGCTCCAGTTTATCGAAACTGATACGAATGTAGTGTATGACCTCTTGGATACAATCCAGCGACTCACCAACCACACTCAAGTTCTTTTCCCTATCCAAGGTTCCATCAGGCTTTTTGATACTTTGCATGACCCTAACATTGTAATACTTGAGAAGCTCAATAATATTAGCTTCATATAAAGAAGAAAGGTTCTGAAAATTTGAAGTCAGAATCAAAATATCTTTAATGATATTCACCAACACTAATAACGAGTGGTTAGCAACAAAAGTTTTATCACCGATGACAATAGATCTTTTATGAGAAGATTCTTCTTTAGTCTTTTCAGTTTCTGAATGTTTACTTCTCAGATGCATCAGGCCATTCTTCCATTTACGACCTTCATCAAGATCCTTGTTGTCCACTATATCATCTGCAACTAGCTGTAATGAGCTAGGAACAATAAGCGGTTTCCACTCTTCTATATTTATACTATGTGATATCTGTTTTAAATTGTTTTGGTGGAACGTTGAGTTGAATTGTTTTATCTGAGCGTTGATAATATCTGGTAAGAACTTGAAATTCAGACCTGATATACTCTCACACTCATTTAAAAAGATTGAATTGATGAAGTAGAATCTCAGGAAATAATCAAATCTCAAATTGGAATTCAAATCCCTTCTAACATTGATTATTTTGCCCATACGAATCTGTATGATTTCTGCAGCTTTGTTTATAGCATTTCTGATATCCAAACTCATGATCAAATCACCTCCTGTATCTTTCACATTATTCAAAGATAGGTCTAGAAGTATTTTCTGATGAGCTGTTAATCTCCTTAGTCCTTCTGACGCAGTTGAATAAATTTTCAATAGCATATCTTCGAAATCACGAGGAGATAATGCCTTGATCAATGTGCTGAGACTCTTACCAGATGGCTTAGAGACAGATGAACTAACAGCAGATGAAGAATCATCCAGAGATCCAGTAGACTCTTCATTTGGCAAATAAATCCTCACTATGTTCTTCATGTCATTGATAAACTGTTCTTCATATGAATGGAACGCTGAAGTTATCGCTTCGCTTTTGGCCAAACCAATGACATATCCCCTTAGTTGATTTCTGAAGTCATCTGAAATATCTATTTGGTAAGAAGAGCCATCCATGAGTCTATTTAAGGTTTTTGGAAAATCAATATCTTCATAATGGGCTCTTAGATCACCTAGCAAATAATCAACAAATACTTTAGAATATGATTGCCCAGTTTGATATCTTAAAGATCTGAGTTCTTCCTGAACTTTAGATAATGCACCAATTCCTTGAAGGTTCTGCAAAGAAAAATGCCAGCTCAACTTAGAGCTTTCACCTTGGATGAGGCTTTCAATCTCATCGATTTTCTCTAAGCAGTCTTCATATTTGCCCTTCAAAAATAATTCATTAGTAACTTTTGTCGTCTGCAGAATAGTCTTTATCTGTAGCAGTCCCTGCTCTATATTAGAAATGTTTTGAACTTTTTGGTGCGACTTCAATATGTCTAGATGTGCTTGAATCTTATTCTCTTTCAATAGTCTCGTTTGACTTTTTAATTTATCGATTAAATTCACCATCCGCTTATTCTTAGTGTTTATGTCATTAAGGTCATTCAGAGCATCAAAGAAAGAATTTGAAGATTTGGATATTTCATTAACCAAATGTATTTCAATCGTATCTAAATGCGAAGATATTTTCTCTTGAAGTACATCATTCAAATTCTTCAAATCATTTCCTTCTGTGACTTGATGAAAGACACTAGGATCATCCAAATTGAACTCCTCTCTAAAGAAAATACTAGGCACTTCATTCAAATCATTTGAATTTGTAGCTAATAAATCATGATCATCGTCACTGGATTCTTTGGTAAACAATGATTGCAATGCTGATGGAGTCAATTGCTTATTTGAAGTGTATTTTTCGTATTGTTCGCCTATGTCATTAAGGTATTGCTTGAGTGTTTCCTTTGGTGGTTTCTCTAATTTCGATAATCGGACAATTGGAATATCATAGGATGTAGGTGGAGGGATGTGAAGCTTAGATCTAGTTTTTGTACCATTGGGACCCAAAGACGAAGGTTTATGTTTCTTTGCATCTGCACCTGCAACCAATTCATAAACTGAGTTCGGACCTAGTGGGCTAACTTGTTGAATTGACAGCTTGTTCAAATGCAACGTTGGCAAGCTATCATCTAAACTTTGTCTAAAACTGGAGGTAAAAATACTCGAACTTTCAAAACTCCTTCTTGACACTGAATTACTTCCATTTCTGCTAACAAGGTCGTCATTGAGGCTCAGTGAAACCGATCCCTCGTTTTCATTTCTCCATGATGAATTGAGAGAATCTAGCGAGAGGCGATCGTTTGAGCCATTGAAAGTGAGATTCTCGTCTGAGTCTTTCGAGAAATCAGTAACAGCCTTCTCTTCTGTTACAGTGGGAAGTGGCCTCTGCATAACTTTGGCTTGTGTTTGAATCTATTCTGTTGTTTCACCTCTGTTTTGGGGTTGTTTAGGTTTTGTTTTCGTTAGATGAATTTTATTACATAAGCGTTAACTCTACAAAGAGAATTTCTTCAAAAATGATATATTAAGTGATATAGTTCAAATGATCTGTCCTATGAGTGCTTCTTCCATGAATTCAGTAAAGATGACCCGAATCCTTTATTCTTATCTTCTTCAACGTTCAGGGTGCCAATATTTCGCTGGAGTTCATTCACATCATTATTCCCCGAAGATCCATTGTTATTGTTGAATCCTGATATTACATTGGAAAGATTGTTATTGCTACCTTGTGAGATATATCCACGAGCAGCAACTTCAGAAAGAGAAGCATAGCTAGGGCTAGAACTAACACGATTTAAACCTTCACCAAAGTTTTTTGTGCTTGAGCTTGAGGATAGTGGTGAAGTAACTCTATCCAGCTCGAAGCCTCTTCCTTCCTCTTCTTCTTCAGACTCTGAATCCGAATTAAAACTAAATGCACCAGCACTTGATCTAGAGGGAAAGGCTCCTTGGTTAGCTGTTATATGAGTTTGAGACTGTTTAGCCTCCTGTATGTGACCATCCTGTAAATGCTGAGATGACAAATTTTCGTTCAAGAAATCAGGAGTTTCTATAATTTCAACATTTGGTCCAAGAACAATATTTTCTGGAACATCAACTAGATTGACGCCTTCCAAGTGCTGGGGTGTGTCCTCAATTTCGTAATTATTTGAACCAATCTTGCAGGTAGTGTCATTTTCTTTAAAGACAGAATTGTAATCATAATAATAGTCGTAACCTCTGCTGGTGTTTGTATTATGTGACATCGCGAAGTTATCAACCTCTTCATCAGATCCAAACTTCAAAGTTGTTGAAGGAAGCAGCTCAATAGTTTGATATCTAGCAAGTTCTGTGTTTGAAGAATTCGAGTTTTCAGGCTGGAGGTTATCATTGTCAGATGTCTCTGAAAGCTGAAAGTTTGACTGCAGTTGTGAGGATGATTGGGCTCTAACTCTAAGGAAAAATCCACCTTCATCATCTTCCGAATCATTCTCATCTTCTTCATCTGATTCATAATCTTCACCAGATTCATTTTCCGCTTCGTAATGTTCATCGGATTCAGGGTAATTCAATGCGATACATTGATCTACACGATCACTGAAGTGAATGTGACGTGGTTTTGGTGATTCAGCTCCATTTCTCTCGTTGGGCGTATTTTCTGTAGTATGTTTGAAATATTGAGCATTAACTTTTTTAGAGATTTCGTTAAAATCATCCTCAACTATTGGGGGTGATGGGAGATGATGATTTGGCAATGGCTTAGTCAGAATTTCAGTTACTGTTCTTTTCTTCAAAATTGATTTTGGTCCTTTTCTAATTGGTGCTTTTAGTTTCTTCTTTTTGACTTGTAAATTAACAGCTGAAGATTCGGTATCTGATCCATACTTTTTCTCTGATATATCGCCAGAGCTTGGTTCCTTATATAGAGGACCATACAACCAAGTCACATCTGACTCTTTAAGCCAGTTGACGGCTTCAGGACTTATAGTCTTTAAGTGATATTTTGCCTGCGCCCAAGTCCTCCACGATGCATTTTCCAATCTCGCAGAATTAGCGACATCTTTTCTTTTTAAAACAATATATCTCCATGATTTAGAGATATCAGCTTCTTTCCAGTTGTGAGACAAATAGTCAACGTGTCTTGAAGGTTCATAAGAAATATCATTATCGTCATGTGGCTGCATCTCTGGGGTGCCCGAGTGTGAGCGTAAGTTTTCATCATTAATATTTTCATTATCCTTTTTATTATCATTCAAATCATTAGTTTCAGACTGCTGCTCATCGCCCTCATAAGCATAAATAACAGATTTCTTCTTTGGGGTAAGCTTTGGTATATCATCGATATTTTCTATGAATTGATTGCTCTCATCGTCATCATCAAACTCATAGTTGTTGTTATTCTGGTATTCATTATTTTCATCATTAGCATCCTGATCCTCCTCGATCAATTTTCTTGTGGGAGCAATAAATTCATCTAAAAGACCAACAGACCTCGTTCTTTTGAGCTGAAATGTAGTGTCCTGAAAATGTTGATCATCCTGGGCATCAACAGCTTTTGATAAAGGGGTTTTTGTTTGACTTTGGCTTTGAGCAAACATTTGAGCTAGATTACCAGATGATGACATGGTTTGTTGTTCTTAAATTAATATTATTTGAGCTCAATCCTTAAGATTTTGGTAAACAAACTTAGTTGAAAACTAAAGTTTCTATTGATATAATGGGAATATTTCTATGTACAGAATAACCTTCGGGTTAATTTTGATGATTATTTGGATTGTTTTAGGAAGCTATCTCCCTTTTGATAGTTGAAAGGCAAGGGAAGCGAGGCTTTTCCTTCTGCTGAAAGGGTTGAGAGAGCTTTGAGTGAGACGAAAGAACAAGCCGGGCGGTTTGGGTTGACCAAGTCTATTCGAATCGGGTTTATGCAAAGATGTAATAGAGAAAATGCCAAAAAGCTCTAGATACGTAGCTACCTTTATTTGGTTTTTCTATTCGTTGCAATTTAAATTAAAATGACTTCGGCCAAAAAAAAAATGTGTGCTAACCATTTCCGGGAGACACTCTCCATTTTATCGCGAATGGCTACGCCAGAAGTAACACCTTTGTAAGGTTTCTGTTCCACTGCTGGAAGACACACACACAGTGTTCTAGTGAAGCTCTGGAAAAGCACTTCGAGGAGTATTACTTCATCTGGAACTGACTCAACTCCAGGACACACTAAAGACAGATACTTTATTAACTCGTTTCATCCAGCCGGGTATTTTAGGATATCGAAATTATCTACGGGTGCTCCATCGTGGGTTGTTTCGTGAACTAAGAACCTAAGTGTATTATCAGACTCTATATACTCATTACGTAAGAAGTAATGTTCACTAGTATTTGCCTTTTTTACTCGACTAAGGTAGTCTAGAGCTCAGGGGAGAGTTTCCTGTTTATCATCGTCGATATAACCCTGAAATGTAGTTAGCCATCTACATATATACTGTTCATAGGCTAGAACATGCCTTCAACTACAGATCTAGAGAATTCTTCTCGTTGGATCTCAAGGAAAATTTCAAATTATCCTTCATTGGAAGTTGTTTTAAATGCAAAAATAGCATCTAATTGTCGGAAAAACTCGATGCTTGATTACCGCATTGTAATAATAGAAGTAAAGTACTGCAATTGGGTAAAAACTCACCAAGTGTCACAATAGTTCAGCAAAACCCTCTCAGTCTCCTAGCGTCTGTTCTTAAGATCTCTGTTAACTTCTTAAATCTACCTAAATTATGTGTCGTTGTATGGCCCCTATCATGGTGTATTGTTCTGTATCTAAGTCATTCACAGAGAGGCAATATTAAAGGGATAAAAAATTAAATGCGATAACCCGGAGTCGAACCGGGGGCTCAAAGATGGCAACTTTGAATTTTACCGCTAAACCATTATCGCTTAACATTAATATTCAAAAGCCCCTTATAATATTCATCATTTTGGTTTTGAAAATCAAAGAAAATCGCTTTTTCCCTTTTAAATAGCTATATCTTAACTATAATAACACAATTGCTAGGTTTTTCATATTATAAGCTTTCGATTAATACTGATTTCATCACTATTAGGCTCATTTTGATTGATATGACCCTCTCAGGGGTTTATCATCCTTAAAGTAATATTCACAAATCCATAAAAAAATGTGTTCGAAAATTCTCCACCCCCCAAATAAAATAGCCATTCCTACAGATTATTGTGATCCCAGCCTCTCTATTAGAGATTATCAGCCTATTCGTAAAGTTTGAAGCAGGACACATTGAAATCAACCACACATTGAAGTCAACTGCCCAATGTGTCAAATATCTCACACATTTCCAAGCATTGAAGACTGGCACATACAGACAAGTAAAAACAACTTAGCTGAAGAATTGAGCAATTAGCCTAGACTACACAATAGATGAGCATAGAAGATTAAGAATACAATGAGATTTAGAGCTTTTGAACCAATGCAAAGTTGATTCAGTAGAATTTAAGATCACGTCCACATCAGAACAAGAAAAAGATAGGGTAGGAGGAAACATCCAGTCATATTAGACAGATTCCTGTCGATATAGGTAGTTCGTAGTGGAGCTGAGGTGATATATTATCTCAAACAAGCTAAATGTAAATAGACTAAATCGTTAGTACAAGTCATATTAGGGAAAACAAAATCGTGTATTAGATAGACGAGGTATATTTAATCATCCAAATTCAGTGGTTAAAATTTCGGCTATATTTCATTGAATCATTGACTAAGGCCTAGCCAAGGTTTAGTTGGTTTTGATTGAATACAGTTGTTGTTTCAAGACTTTGGTCAAGTCCAATATACGACGATGTCTAAGGTTGAGAAAAACTATTCCTAAAGAGCCAACATTTCCGCATGAGTAGGATTTGATTGGTAATAAGAAGCTCCACATATTTAATCCTAATATTTTTGTCATCTGACTGATAGTTATTTAATTTAATTTTATATAAATTTCAAAATAGTGATATGCTTGCTCCGTTCCACAAAGTACTCCCAAACTGTTCCTCAGTTCTTCCCTGTTGATAACCCAATAACCCAAATTTGGCGATTTAACATTAGACAACCCAATTCAATATAGTGATATTAACAACATGATGACCATCCTAATATTCAATGCACCGGCCATACCAAGTCCACTTCTTGCACTCAGGTTCCTTAGTCGGCTCAGGAACCTCAGAGCTTGAAGATGTAGGGGCTTTATTATCATCATCTTTATCAGTCCCAACTATGAAGTTCCAATCAAAGCAGTCACGACAGGGAGGAACTTCGAGGCACGGAGCAGTCTCGTTATACGCCTGAATAACTTCATCAATCACTGTATGAATTCTATGATTCAACATATTGACATGCCACCCTTTGTCCGCAACAACATCATAAATACATTGTTTACCGGTATGACACTGTGTTTCCATGGCATAACCTGCAACAGAACAGGTAGAACTAGCACCATTACAAACTCCCATAAAAATTGGGTCGGCGGTGTGGCCAAAATGCCAAATACCTTCCATATAGCCTGGTAATCCCGGTGGCATGGGTAGATGCAGTCTCTTTGTTGCTAATAGTTCACCTGGAGCTTCAAATGAGACAGCAGGAAGACCAAAAGTACGACCAATCAGGCTCGATAACGCACCACCTAATGAATGACCAGTCACCCAAATATTTGCATTTGGATATAGAGAACTGACATTTCTGTAAACATCCATTGCTGATTGATAATATTTATCTTTTTTATATAGCTCTTTTTCAAGACATTCCTGGTCACAGGTATATGAGCTTTTATAACAGTCACAAACAGTTGTCCACATATAACTAACACGTGCACAACAACAGGAAAATAATAAGTTATCATTAGTCTTGTCTTCTGCCACAGTATCATCGTTTCCTGATCCTGATAGGTAGGCGGCACTAGTACCTTTGTAAGAAATGACAACAGTTGATTCATCATCAGAGATAAATACATGACCTCGCACGCCAGTACCATTCCAACCATGGTTATAACTCTTGTTGAATTCAACATCTCTCCAATCACCAGTTTCTGGAACTTCAACATAAGCATTAGAAGACATTAGAGCTAGAGTGATTACTGTATCCTTATCCGTGACGTTTGGAGCCTCCACCACTTCGTCTTCCCAATCCAAATGTATTTTGGCAGCTAACTGAGAACCATGTATTCTTGCATATTCCAAATATGATTCAATAAATCCAGGAGAACGATCACTCAGCCTCTTCAGCTTGATTTGTTTCGTCTTAAAGGGTAGTTCTATATTCCATGGTGATTCATCTCTGCTCCATTCCGTATATTCTTGTTTTGCGTTAAGAGTGTTTGCATTAATAAATTCCGGGGTTATGTCAAGTCTCGCATGTTTGAAGTCTTCCGTGTTGTGATGAAAAATGTGCTTCAACTTGAAAGATCTACCACCTTTATAACGTGTATTATCTGATATTGGAAGTGGATACAATGCATCAGTATGGAATGAGTCGTTGTTCTGTGAAAGATGGTATAGGGCCAAAAGTGCCACTGAGAAGATTGTGGCCGATATCAACCATCGTTGTAGTCGTTTGTCATCTGATTTACGTGTCTTCTGTTGTTTATGTAGCAAAGCAAGTGTTTCGTCCCCCATTTAGAGAAAGAATCCCGATTTCCTCTTCTACTTTTGCTTTTCCTTTGGTGTCTGCATCCAGTTTGCTTTGACCTGATAAAGCCTTGTTTTTCTTACCAATCTGATATGATTATATAAGCATTACACTTACATGAACAATACGACACGAAATATTTTATTTAAATTTAAACCACTACCAGTCCCAGTTCTTAAGGTAGTCACCGAACAAGGATTCGAATGATTCGAATTCCAAAGCAACACCATCCTTCAACTTTCTAGAGAACTCACTCTCTAATAAGGAGTTGTAACTCCAGTCCAAGAAATCTTCTAGATTATAATTCTGTTTTCTAAACGGCTGGCTAAAGATCTTTGCCAATGTAGCAACATTTGGATGGTAATGCGATTGAAGAGTCTCCATTTCCCAAAGCGAACTATCAATAGCCTTGCTTTTTAGCGGATCGAGTTCAAGGTTATCGAATGGGTCCTTAAAGTTCGCTTCTTCATTTGAGTTCTGTAATAAAACCATACATGTTGGGTGTCTCTTCAACAAGTTATATATGAATGGGATGATGGAAACAATAGAAGATGGTGATGCAGAAATGGATAAGCGTGCAAATTTCTTGATAAAAGAGGCAACCAGGGCAGCTGGTAAATGGGTTGAAGTCAAGAATAGATCTGTTAATCTCAAAAACCTAGATCTGTATTTCACTTGTAATAGTTCATTATCTAATAAAGAGTAGAGTTTTTGGTAAAAGTTTGGATAGTCTAAGTTATACTTCTTGATGAGTTCAAATAAACCATTCAAAGCCAAGATTGAAATGACACCACCTACTTCATAAGAGTCAGTTAAGAAATCCATTAGACTTGTTGGCTTCTTGAAATATGGAATAATTCTTTTGTGTAATATCAATAAAGTGGTCTTATACTGTGCAGTTGAGATTGATTTTCCTAAGAAATATAACCAGCTTTTCTCGAATTGTGATCTATAATGTGACTGATTTGAAACTAAAGATGGTAAGTTTCCTAGGAAGGTTTTAGATTCATTTTCACCAAATAATGGCCTTTCTTTCAAAATGGTTAAGAATTTAGAGAATAAAACCTCATCATTTATTGAATCCACCAATTCTTCAATAGGTAGTTCAGAAACAAAATAGAATTGTAGATCATAATACTTTTTATAATACTTGGAAATAAACTCCTGGATAACAATATTTGAATGTGTACCATCATTTAAAACTTCACCATTCGAAGATTTTAGTAACGCGCTGATAAGGTCCTTATAGGTTTTCGTTGGGAAGTAAGCATCACTTTCACCAGTTTTAGAGTTGATTGGAGCAAAATGAGCTTGTTCAAGTTTAAATAACCTCATATAAATATCCAGGTTATCAATAATTAAAGAACAATCATATTCAACATTTTCGATAAAGAACAAGATATTGAATTTGAAAAGCTCATAAGCCTGTCTTAGTTTCTTGTATTGGACAATATTTTCATTTGATGGTTTAAATTTGGATGATTCAAATAGCTTTTCAAATATTTTAAATAATTGCAAGTTTAGTAATCTGGCATTTGGTTCATATTTCTCTAACCCTTCTTCAGTTTCAAACTTTGACAAAAAAGGATCATATAAATTAATAATATCTACTAAGTCAATTAGGTCAAAGTCTTGAAGATTGTTGATAATACTATTGGTACTCTCTGTGATATTCTCTTTTGATAGAAGCTGTTCTTGTTTCTTTTGCTTTTTCTTTTCAGATGAGAGCTTGATCTCATGAGTCTTTAGCTTCTTGGTTTCATTTGTCTGGTTCTTAGACTCTGCCTTTCTTTTAGTCATATTGAAAGTGTTAGTTTAAACCTTTTTTGTGAAGTATTTTGTATTTTAGTATACTTCCAATTTGGTCAAATAAATTTTTTTGAGATGAGCAGTCGCACATGAGCCCTGGGTTTTCTAAACTTATTCATAATTTGTTGCAATTCTTTCCAATAAAAAAAGACAAGGCTTTATAGACCTCAGGTCATTCTAGCGGAACCTTTCTTTCAAAATATACCTCTTCTAGTTTTTACTAAAATTTGAGTTTCTCGAGCTTGTAAAAAATCTTACAGCAGAGATAAAAGCTTTCAGGTCGACTAATCCACTCTTTCCCCTCAGTAATCTCAATAAAAATTCATTTCAATCAACTTGAGACCTGATATTCCTTAAAATAGTTAAACTGCTAGGTAAACTGGCTGCTTGATCTGATATTTTGGATCCATTTTAATTACAATCTTGTAGTTTACAGTCCACCTATAGTCACTGGCCGGTGCTCGTAACCGCTTTTCTTGGCCTCTTTCCGTATTTTCTGCACTTCTTTTATGATATCTTCTGGGCGTGTGGCGTAGTTGGTAGCGCGTTCGCTTAGCATGCGAAAGGTCTCCGGTTCGACTCCGGACTCGTCCAATCTTTTTTTTTTGCTTTTTTATTGGAATCGGATTGTGAAAACATTTCTTCAACTAAACCACCAAAACATAAACGAAAACCTCATTCGCTTTAGTATTCCTATGAGATCATGGTCTTCATCCTTCTCAAGGTAAAAGTTTGGGTGATGTGAGATGGCATTTTGACAGTCTCTTAATACGGTATCTGACAATTAAACGTGCATGATGTTCAGCATTGAATAGATATCTACAGATAACTAACACATTGAGGGATCTTCAGTTTCCCTCTAGTATATTCAGCCTATTTTAATAGAAACGTAAGGTGAAGCCTGTGAAGTGGAAGGTGTATCATACTAAAAACCTCGAAGAACGTGGATTTTCATGTGGTGCAGTGCTAAGAATTTTGGGGTGTTTTACACCTCTAACTAGAAAAAGTTTATGTCCAAAAGCACCCCGATAACCCCTTCAATAGGAAGTTTTGAAAGATTTTTATCGGTGTTCGATGCAGTGCTCTTTTCTGGGTGGAAATTGGGCTTCTTGTGTATATATAGACGGTGGAAACCATTCTGCATTTTTTTCTCTCTGACTGGTTCCTCACCTTACATATACATAATGAAATATAGCATCGCCCTTGCTTCCTTAGCTGCTCTGGTCTCTGCTGCCCCAAGAGCTGTTCCAGCAGCCAATGCAGTTCCTGAAGCTTTGAAACACGGTTCCTCGTATGCTACCACCATGGGTCCTGTTACCTTCCTGTACCCAGATGTCAGACAATGGTCTGAAGATGTGGATAATATTGCCCCATGTGGTTCAAATGCTGGTGTTCAAAACAGATCAGAATTCCCATTAGATGATGGTTTCATTGCATTCATTGCTAAATACGTCTCTTACAGTGTCAGACTGTCAATTTCATACAATGAAAACCCAAAAACTCAAGATGATTTTGACGAATGGTACTATGGTCAGAATGTGAGTGACGAATTACATATCGGACATACTTGTTATTACATGCCTCAACAACCTTCTTCAATTAACTCTGGTGATGTTGCTACCATCCAAGTTATTTATATGAATGATGATGAAGAAGAAACAAATTCAGATGGTTCTCCAATCGAGGGATCTGCTAATCAAACTTACTATGCTTGTTCTGACGTTACCTTTGTTGAGAAATCTGTCTTTGAAGTTTCTGATTTCGCATTAAGCTGCTTCAACGCTACTAATGATGCCTACTACGCTGAATCTTCAGTTGACACAGATACTTCTTCTGCTACTTACAACTCCGCTGTTGTTTCTGAAATTTCTTCTATCAGAGCTACTGCTTCTTCTTCTACTTCTGTTTCTTCTTCTGCTTCTGCTTCTGCTTCTTCCGCTGGCAGCTCTACTTCTGGAACTTCTTCTTCAGCAGGTTCTGCTGCTATGATTGAGAACCCTATTGCCGGTTTATTAGGTCTAGTCACCTTTGCCATCTCCTATTTAATCTAGAAAGGCTTAACGGCTTTGAAAATCAACAGTGCTAAAGCTCATAAGTGTCCACTTTGTACATGAAATAAAAAATCAAGTAAATGTATCCATCAATCACGTGTAGTTATATGGATTCGATAACTTTTGTGTTTATGAGATCTTCGAGATGACAAATGATTCACGCTTATGCTCATACTGAGCCAATGGTGAGTTCACTATAGACTATTGCACAAGGTTCAAAAATTTTATAAATTATGTGAATTACAAAATTTAATAAATTATAATAAACTGATTAAAAGTGCCCAAATTTTACATAAATATTATATATTATTTTTTTTTCCTTTAATCCTTTTTAAAACAATATCAGTTGGTTTTTGAGACTATCAATACTCAAACTATGATGCTCCTCTCCAATTCAAGCCTTTATCTAATCCCTTAAACACACTTGATCTAACACCTATTAACCTCTATGATTATGTAATAAATAGGAACCACTGATCGTTGGAATCTCCCGAAGAAATAAAAAAACCGATAAAAATTAAAATTATCTCTTGAATTTACTGTGTACTTTTAAGGAAAATAACTAAAAAAATGGGTGCTTCTGCTTCAAAACCAACCGAAACCAAAGTTTTCACCCCAAATACTCAAATTGATATTTCCCCAAATTTAGTTCATCAGTTGGAAAACTCTATAGAGACCGATTATGTTCGTTCCCAATATACTGAAAAATACCTTCAAGAAGAACTAAACAAGAAGCTTGATCAAATATCGATCAAATCTAATAGTCTCTTCAAAAAGACTTTGAAAGAAGCTACTGCTACCACAGATGACACCCCAGATTTGACCTCTCAAAAGTTGAGTGCTAAAATTGATGAATTGGCCAATAAATTGAACGACAAAAAGGATAAAATTTTACAACTTAACGATAACATTTTGAACCAAAAGAAGGAAATTGTCAACTGTTTACTTACCAACAAAGATAAGCCTTTGAACTGCTGGGATGAAGTTAAAAATTTTGAAAAGTTAGTAAACCAATTAAAATAAAATAAAACCCCATAATGAAATATAGTACAAAAAATGAGAAAATAAACAAAAGTTAGATATTTATTTAAATATTCAATGAACAAATGATACAAAAATTAATGCATTTGTAGCTCTACTCTTTCAAATTAATATTCTTTTAAGCCATGACACATTCTAAGCTAAACCAAATCCCTTATAGATTAAAATTAAAGCACTATCACTTTCACCTCCACCTGATAGGGATTCAATTTTTTCATTATCCACAATAGAAACTTTATCATCATTAAATCTCCACCATTTATTCTCGTCATAGATGTCTCTAATGAACGCTTGATAATGACCAGAGTCTGCACTTGAACCTTGATGTGTAATAACAGCAGATATATTATATAATGAGGATGGATTTTCACCTGGTGCCAAGTTTTCAGGAAATTTAGACTGATATTTGGCCAAAAAGTCTTCATAATGTTTGGAAAGGAAAACTTCTTCATCTTTTCTTGATTTCTTTTGTTTCTTGAAATCACGAGTTTCTACTTGGTATTCTTTTTCTAATAGTCTTAATTCATCTCTAATCTTGATTTTTGCATCACGGTGTTCTTCATCTAACAAATCTGATAAATCCAATTGGAATGGGAATTGAACTTTTCTCAAAATTTTTGATTTCTTATTGGTTGATCTTTTCCAGAAAAATCTAACATATTGAACTGTTAGGATCTTTGGTAATCTTGTGATCTTCTTGGTTACTTCAAATTGCGAATTTTTATTTAATGAGTTTGAATGTTTTTCAATGGTTTCATTTAAAGATTCAATGATACCATTTTTCAAGAAATTCGTTTGACCAGATATATGACATTGTAATTTTAAATCTTCCTCATATTTTGATTCAATTTCATTAACATCTTCTAAGTTCTTAATTGTAGATTTAAATGATATTTTAAAATTTGAAATAAAATCATCACCTAGAACATTTTGCAAACTTAAAAGGATCTGTGTAAACACTTCTTCGGCATCTTGTTGTTTAAAACTTCCATAATTATCACGTTCATTAAACTGAGGATATTTATATCTCAAGGAACTGATTAAATTACTTGGGGTACATGATTCAAATTTCTTCTCATCAAGAATCTCAAAAACTCGCTTCAGTTGTAATGTTAGATGTTCATTCGAGCCAATCTCACCAACTTTGTCAGATTTCAAAATTAAATCTCTAACAATTGGAATACTGTACAATGCTTGAACAGTAGAATTCAAATAACAGGTGTTTCCCAAGTTTTCTAGGCCAATAGGATTCGTTACAGCCTCTTTAACTTGTTCATCTTCAAAAATTGAATTGATAGGTACCGTTGGTAAGTTAAGTTCTGGAGAGCCCAGGACTAAAACTGTCTGGCTTGGCTTCAAATTTAAGTCAGAGATGGTAGTGTCATCATTGAATTGACCTTTAATCAAGATTTTTTGTCGTTCCGTTGGAATCTTTGTTTCATCGTAGATCTTTTGCTTTAAAGATGCAAAATTATCAGTTAAAGATAAAGACAATGGGTGAACTTTACCAGAGTTCTTAATATTAATGCTAATTGACATGGTCGGTTTGGACTGTTGGGGATATTTAGGGACATGTTTAAGATTGTTTACGTTTTTGTTCGCCACTTGAAAATCAGTCTAGTGATTACGTAATATTTAGATCTTGGTGAATATTTATCAACCTAAGAGCCTAAAGTGAATATTTTGATGTGTTTAAGGATGCCTAATATTTCCCTATCACCTGTTAAAGACAGTTCTTCGAGCTTCTTAGTGTAAATATTCCAAATTGCACTGAGATCTTCAATCGTGTACTCATCATCAATGTAGAGTTCCATTGTAGTTAACCTTTTAAGTAGTTGAATCACAACTGCTATGTTGATGAAGCTGTTAGATTGAATTCCATACCAGAAACAATCAGTTATCATCTCTGGAGTCAGATTAGACATGAAGTTTCGGTTGAAATAAACCAACTCTGTCACGATCCTCTTGAACATGAATTTGAATTTAAGTGAGCTATCATCAATATCAGCGAAATGAGCATAATTATCTATGAAGTAGTTGATGATCCGTCTATATATCAGAAAATTCACAAGATAGTAGCTGAGATTTAAGGAGCTCGTAGAAATAGCCCCAGACAATACTTGAAGAGTTTGTAAGTTCACAGGTAACGATTTATACCAATCATTCAGATTGTTCAACAAATTAGTAGATTTCCTTATTAGAGTACCAAAATCATCAAACTTTAAACTTTTAAGATTGAAGATCTCGTTAAGACAGTCATTTGCATGGTATGATAGATGTATCATCTTCACAAACATCAAGTTGCCAATGATAATCAGCTCATTATCAGTCTCACTTTCATTGATATCATTAGGAATTTCGAGAAGAAACTCAACATCAGGCTCATGTTGAAAATCTTGAATAGTAAGTTCATTTAAAATCCAATTATTGGGGTTGATTTTCGAAGATTTGAATTCTAGTAAGGATTGAAACTTATCAATCATGATAATCCCCCATGATAATAACTTTCTCATCTTTCTCTCCCAGTTTGGAATAGTGAGTATCTCCTCGCTATCATGGTTTAAGCCGAGTTCTTCAACCATATTTATTAGCTTAGATAGTTTCTCCCATCTATCATCTTTAGTCTCGATACTAGCTATCGATTTAAGGTCTTCAGAAACTGGACTATAATTAATCAACAATACCAAGGCCTGACAAGTTGAAATCTTTGGAATAATATTCACATAATTTTCTGAATATAAGAGAGTAGATAATCTTTCGAGCTTATCAACATCAGGCTTATCTTCAAGTGGTAGATTTGTATGTTTCCATAGCTTCAGAGAATGTAAGAAAACCATTGCAAGCAAAAGAGGTTCAAATTCTTTATGGCTTCTCTTATACTTTTCAAAAAATACATCTGTCTGTATTATTGGGATTAATGGATGAATATATCTCAGAAAGATCTTGATTAGTGTGAAACCATGGGGATGAACTATTTTTTCCACTTCATCTACTTGAGAATGATTCAATTTTATCAATTGTTCATTATCCTTTACAATCTTGAGCACAAAATTGTTATTCATCTTTCGTAATTTAATCGATTCATTGATGATAAATTGTTCATTCGTTATATCAACTGAAGATGGTGATACATGGGAATCGCCAGCGCTTGACCCAAATTTCAGAAGGTTCTTCTCAAGATTTGAATTTGGACTTTGAAGCTGTGCAGATTTGCGTCCCTGTAGTGAAAGAGTTTTTCTCAAAATTGTAGGACCAGTGTATTCATCATAATCTAAAACTGGTGTGTCATTTCGTATGTTTACATTCTCTTGGGATGAGAATTTACACGGCAGATCTCTCAACAAACATTCAGTACATGACTCTAAATCCTTTGGAATAATACAGGTAGTTCTTCTATGGTGACAATTATCACATATCACAGCTGCAGATTGAGTTTCTCCAGCCTTCTTGTTAAAGTGTGTATAACTGCCAATGGTTTCATTGTCAAATATACAATCAAGGGATCTTTTTATGCATTCAGCACACTTCTGTTGATTCTGCGGGACTGTACACTTAGTTTTTCTCCTTCTGCAATGAGTACATGGTTTTGTTCTCTGTTTTTTTGATTTCTTATTTGTTAGGTAATCTTTTTGCTTGGATACTTTTGATACTGTAGTTATCCTCGTTTGGTTACTGATCTTTTGGCTAAAAGATTCATCATCCAAAAGAATGCTCGAGTACTTTGAAAAGTCTTCAGCTAATGGGTACTCTTGTGCCATGTATCTTTTATGGCTGATAGTCGGACTGTGAGCTTTGCGTGAACCGTCCAAGAAGTTTGTGTCTGACTGTCTCTTCCAGATATATCATTGCTTATATAACAATCACGTGGTTTATTCCAAATGATCACGTGAAAGTACTAATTAGGAAGGGTTCCGCAAGAATCCGCAAGATCCCGCACTAAAAATTCTAGTTTTGTGATATAAATGTAAGATTTTGTTGTTTTAAAAAACAGCTGAAAAGATCAGAACTTCCTATGAACTCCCAACTACTGTTTGTGCTTGAATCAGTAAGTTATTCTTATTTAGTGTACGAATAGAGTCAAATTTAAAGCTTGAAGGCACCATTCTCGCTGGGATCTATGGCACATTTTTTTTAAAAAAAGAGAACAAAGTCGCCCGGTTATAGGAAGAGATAAAAGAAGTGAAAATCCAGTCTTTTACGAAAAAAAGAAGCGGAGCGATGATTGAGGCAGGATGGAAGTGAAGATAGAAGACAAGCACCAGGATAAAGCAGTCACTCAAGTGAGCAAAGAGTTGCCATTCTCACGTGGTTCGAGTTATGTTACTGCAACAACAGAAGAATCAACTAGTAAATTCTTTTTAAGGCACAAAAGTCTCGTATTTAAATGTTGGCTCATAGCATTCGCTGGGATGTTGTTCGGATGGGATACTGGGACGATTGGTGGTACCTTACTATTGAAACCCTTCCTAAGGACGTTTTCAAGTGGTGAAGATGTTCAATTACTATCATGGCAATCTGGTATGATCGTGGGGTCACAGCACATTGGTTGTATATTCGGTGGTTTCACGATTGCAAGATTAGCCGATTACATGGGAAGAAGGTATCCCATTGTGATATCTATGGGGCTTTATGTCACCGGAGTAACCATTCAAATGTTGTCAAAGGTTAGTGGTCACTGGTATCAGATTGCTTGTGGAAGATTTGTTGTTGGTTTATGCATTGGGAGTATGGGGGTCCTAGGACCAATGTTTATTAGTGAAACAGCTCCAACTAGGATTAGGGGTAGTTGTACTGTCATTTATCAGTTGATGGTCTGCTTTGGCTTATTTCTAGGCTCGATTGTTTTATATGCTACCAAGATTCAATATCCAGATAGTGATGCATCTTGGCTGGTTCCAATGGGAGTAGGTATGATTCCTGTTGCTATTGTTCTTACAGGAATTTTAGTTATTCCTGAGAGTGCAAGATACTACATCAGTAAGAACCAGTTGGATAAAGCTATTGTTTCATTGGAGAAGCTAGGAGATGAGGAAATCGAGAAGACCCTGAATGATCTTAGAATGAAAGACTCTACAGCCAGAGCAGGACATCAAGTAGGATTTTACGAGATGCTCAAGAGAAAGGATTATAGAAACAGAGCAATTTTTGCTTCTATGATCATGTTCTTGCAGCAAATGAGTGGTATTGACTATTTTTTTTATTACAGTACAACCTTGTTCAGATATGCAGGTCTTAGTGATTCATATGTCACATCAATCATCATTGCTACTCTTAATATTGTCACCACGATTTGTGCTATGTTTTTTGTGGATAAGTTTGGAAGAAAAACATTGCTGTTAAGTGGTTCTGCCTTCTGTTCTATTTGCCTTCTGATATACGCAAGTATTGGTAGTGCAATGGTTGATTATTCAAGTGCTTCTGTCGCAGCCAACAAGTTACCTGGGACTGTGATGATTGTTTTCACATGTCTGTTCGTTGTTGCGTTCGCAGCTACATGGGGAATCTGTGGAGGCCTATTATTAGCTGAGCTCTGCCCAATGGAGATTAAAGCAAAGGCAATGGCTTTGGGATTCAGCTTTAACTGGGGCTCTAATTTCTTTATCGCATTCTGCACCCCAATAATTACACAGAAAATTCACTACAACTATGGTTTTGTTTTTGGAGCCTGTTTAGTTTCTGGGTTCTTTTTTGTGTGGATCTTCATACCTGAAACACGTAACGTTAAATTGGAAGATATTAATACGCTATTTGAAAAGCAGAATTCAGACCTCAAACCTGCAACTTCTGAACCTTAATATATATATATATGTATTTATTATTATTGTTCATTAGATGTTGTTTAAAAGTTAAATGAAAAAACAGTAGATGTTGTGGGTTTCTTTTTGATAGAGGACATGATATAATTTAATAACAAGCGCTTTTTTTGGTACGACCTCCATGTATTATTTTGGTTGTATTGGAAGAGATATAAATAAATATATATTCTTCAAGTTTGATAAGTTTCAAGTAGTTTGCTTAATGAGGGACTGCATAAACGTTAGCTATAAAAGTATATAAAAGAGAATTAAGGAAATCCATTCCCAGATTAGCTTTTAGGCTGCTTTTACTTGTTTTTCGTAATCTTCTCATCTTATGTTGTTCAAACCATATTTACTTTTCATCATGTGATTAGTATTGGATATGTTGTACAATAAGACAATATACATATATAATTAGTAAACAGGTGTGTCAGCGTTTGAGAACTCTTCAATTATTGTGATACAAGACCTGATTTACCTTGGGCTCTGATGCCTTATCTCCTTTCTCTTTCTCTTTCCATTCAGTGAGGTTATCTACAAATAAATAAAATTTACCAAATATGCATTTGTTCTTAAAACTTGACATAACCTTGGCCTTTAACAAAGGTGGCTTCAACTGGAATTAGCTTATTCTCGTTTTCAGCCAGATCAAAATAGAATTCAGCTTCAGCTTTACCATCAGGTATAATCGGTTCACCTTCTGCTGTTCTCTGATCGGCGTAATAATATCTGAAACCATATTTCTTACCAAAGACTTCATCAGCAACAGTTAATGAGCTGTATGTACCTGATTTTCCAATACCAAGAGAAGCAACGACAGGGAAGGGTTTTAGATTTTGAGCGTTACCGGTGAAGATAAAAGTCTTTGGCTTTGAGCTCTTAACAGATTTGAATGAGTTGATAGATTCCTTAATCGATAACAGGGTACTAGTAACATTGATTGCCTGATGGTTTAAGAACTCTTCTGTGGAAAAGCTGAAGGAGTCCTCACCACCGTCTGTTATCTTTACCGCAGCTGCATTATAGATGATGACTCTTGGTTCACCATACAGTTCCCTGGTCTTCTTGAAAACATTACCAACCAATTCTAAGTCAGAGAGGTCTCCTTTATAGTGATAATGGGAATTCGCCTCAGCTCCAATGTCCAAAGAATCAGCCCTCGAGACAGTGACCACCTTATAATTGTTTCCTAGAAGCTTTTTGGTTACGTGGACACCGATTTTGGCACCAGCACCGAAAATGATTGCAATATCGTTACTCATTGTATGTTTTAACCTTGATAATTGAATCTTGAAATAATTCTGGTGGGATCATTACCTCCTTTTTATAGTTTCTTGGGTACTATCTAATTATCACCACTCTTACTAATTGTCAGCCTACTAATTGTTCGCGAGCACGCAAATTCATATGACAAACAATTAGTAATATTTGTGGAAATACCGGACGATCAGCACAGCACAGTAGTCTTCCCTTGTGGAATGCCACTAACCTAAGAGGCCACAGTGTTGGCAACTTATAATCGTCCAATTGACTAATGTTTCTGTCAGTTCACAACACACAATCTTGGTATTATTACTAAGAGTCATGTTGTAACTCATCCCAACTCTCTACTTGGAGTTTATGGTTTGTAGGATATCAGTTACAGCCCCACTTTTTACATATCTAGTTTACAATGCTAGCTAAGCTATTAGAGTGTTTACTCTACACTATACCCAACAATGCTTTGACGGAATGAGGTCTATTGGCTCGGATTTTTAAAATTCACGTGATCTCGAGATTTACGGGCTAAATTCAAGGATACCCACACATCACAACAAATCACCTAGACTCTCAGAAGTAGTTAAATTAAAACGATCTTACGGCAAATCTACTTTAATAGTTCACTCTTAATCATATATCCAAAATTTTCCTATTAAACTTTCTATTAATAGGATTCAAAAATCGAGATTGAACGGAACTTTTATTTCGCCACGGTTACCAGATTTACAAAACAAGAGTGGATCAAGTTGATATCAGAGAGCGGAAAGAGGGACAGACGTATTTGAAGAATCAGGCTCTCGAAACGATCAATTTCACCGATAAGGGATACATTAAACCTTCATTTATCTTATAGCTTTCATCATGTCATCATTATCACAGGTTGGCCAGTTAAATCAAACAGCATCAGAATCACTTAATTTTATAAACTTTAACCAAGATGGAAGTTGTATTTCAATAGGGACAAACAAAGGTTATAAAATTTTCAATTGTGAGCCATTCGGAAAGTGTTTCCAAAGAAATGATGGTGGTATTGGAATTGTAGAGATGTTATTCTCAACGTCCTTGATTGCAATCGTTGGATTGGGCGACCAACCATCGATGTCACCGAGAAGGCTTAAAATTATTAATACTAAGAGAAATTCCACCATTTGTGAACTGACATTCCCAACCACTATTTTATCGGTTAAATTGAATAAATCGAGAATGACAGTACTGTTAGAGGAACAGATATATATCTATGATATAACCACAATGAGGCTTCTTCATACTATTGAGACTTCACCTAATCCAAATGGTTTATGCGCACTATCACCAAACACAGACTCAAATTATTTTGCTTATCCTTCCCCTCCAAAATACCCAAGTCAGTTCATTCAATTAGAAAATGAACTAAGCCCGAATAATTCACACGTTAACTCAAGCACCAACACCACTCCTAACCCGGCCTCAAATTCAAAGATTCATCAACATAATGGAGATGTGATAATATTCAATGCTCAAACACTACAACCAACTATTGTGGTCGAGGCTCATAAGACTAACCTTGCCGCTATTGCCATGAGTTCTGATGGGACTTTATTAGCAACAGCAAGTGATAAAGGTACAATAATTCGTGTTTTTCAAATAGACACTGGGATCAAATTGTATCAGTTCAGAAGAGGGACTTACCCAACCAAGATTTGCTCGTTAAGCTTTTCGATAGATAATAAATTTCTAACAGCTTGCTCATCAACTGAAACGGTTCACATTTTCAAATTGGGCGATTCTAACACACTTGAAGCCATTAGTGGATCTAATGATGACTTAACAGAGTTTTCGAAGCCTCAAATTAATAGGGCTGAAAGCTCTGGAAGCGAATCTTCTAATACTGGAAGTATAGCTCCTCGAAGACTTTCCATTTCTTCATATGACTCTATAAATAGCGGAGATATAGGCGATGATTACAAAGCTGAACCATTGGTTGATAGATCGAGGAAGACAGTTGCTCGAATGATTAGGAAATCATCGCAAACTATAGGGAGAAGAGCAGCAGAGAAGATTGGAACCTTTTTACCACCACAATTGAGTTCATTGCTTGAACCAACTAGGCATTTTGCATCACTGAAGGTCCCAACAACAAATGGAGTGAAAAGCGTGGTCTCTATTGGAAAAGAGATTGATTTACCTCGGGATGTGCTGCCCAATGTTTTCACCGATGACTCTGATAACACTACTGTGAAGCTAGTGCACGTTCGGGTTGTTAGCTCTGAAGGATACTTCTACAACTATGGTCTTGATCCAGAAAGAGGAGGAGATTGTATTTTATTGAACCAGTATGCACTTAGTGCCTCATCTGAGCAGTAAACGGTTATGAGATTCTATTACAATGTTTTTGGTTATTATGTAATTGCCGAGACAGAATTTCTTTTTCGTGGGAGTAGTTTTTTTGAGATTTCAGGTGGCCCCTTATAAACACCGCTTGAAATAGTACGATAAACGCATTCAACTGAACTACAGCCACTGAAGTTGAAGATCTCTTTTCTACTTAGTGTAAGCCTAACCTGAAGACTACCACAACTCAAAGGACCATCTCCTCCAGTGACAAACTAGCAATTTTACCGGCGGCAGAAACACATTCCCTGCGAAGCCCGGAAGAAATCGAGTGGGAATAAAAACAAACTTTTACCAGCGGCAAAAACTCAAAGCAAGACTAAATATCATCAGTATTTCGAAGAAGAGGCATAGTGAAACATGCCAATTCTTGGAAGATCCAACCCGACACACAAGCAAACAGCTTTGTTCGATATAAGGCTGAAAGGAGCAGAACACGATGTTTTGGTGATTAAAGGTGCCTCCAATGATGCTCCATCAGTGCTACTTAGTGGTACAATAGTGTTATCAGTTTTGGAGCCAATGTCCATCAAAAAACTTACCTTGAAGCTATATGCAACTCTTCGATTGAAGTGGACAAACGTTTATGAGACACAGAGAGGAACAAAGATCAAGAAACCTTACCGGTTTGAGCGCAGGGTTTTTGAACACAATTGGGACAACTTTGAAATACAACACTATTTCTCCAATCTTTACGACAACTACAACTCTGCAAAGCCTATAGAATCACGCGAGCAGAGCTCAGCAAACAGCTCTTCAGGTTCACTGAAAAGTATCGGCAGTAAAAGATCCAAATCCTCATCAAACTTAGTGTCATTTGGCTCGTCTGCCAGTTTCACTCAACAGAATAGCACCATTCTGTTACAAGGAAACTATGAGTTTCCATTCAGTGCAATACTTCCTGGTTCCACTTTAGAAAGTGTTGAAGGTCTACCCGGTGCTTCCTTGGTCTATAAGTTACAAGCAAACATTGAAAGAGGGAGATTTGCTAATGATTTGATTGCCAAGAAGCATTTGAGAATAGTGAGAACTATGACTCCTGATGCGATTGAACTTGCGGAGACAATGGCAGTGGATAATACATGGCCGAAGAAAGTCGAATATTCCATCAGTATTCCAACTAGGGCTGTTCCTATTGGCTCATCATCCCATGTCAGTATGCTATTCGTACCATTAGCTAAAGGTTTGAAGCTGGGAAAGATCAAGATATATCTCGTTGAATATTATTCCTGTTGTGGTTCATATGGTCCTCCACATTCTGGTGATCGTAGCATTTGTGAGATTGAGGTTCCTGCTGCGCACATTACTGAGACAGATGATCGCTGGAAAGTCGAGACTCTGCTTAATGTGCCTCCAAGTTTGTCTAAATGTACGCAGGATCTTGATGTTTTGACTAACATCAAAGTTCGTCACAAGTTGAAGTTCACGGTTGGTTTAATCAATCCTGATGGTCATGTTTCAGAATTGCGTGCGTCTTTGCCAATCATACTCTTTATATCACCTTTCGTCACTATTGGAGTAAAGAATTATGACAGAAAGGATTCAATATCTGATAGTTCACTAAGTGCATTTGCTGATATTCCTTCAGATGGTGAGGATGATAAACACGAAGCTATTGAAGATGACGATGTCATTTTTGCTGTTGACCCAGAAACCCTTCCTTCTACCTTAGGATCTCAAGAGAACATACATGAGACAAATAATGATATTATTGCACCACCAAACTATGAAAATCACATTTATGATAGATTATGGAGTGAGATTTCAGTGGAAAACACACCAGAAGGCTCCAGAACTCAAACACCAGTACCTGGTACACCAAATGGTTTGGCATCATCGAACACTAATGGAAGTGTTGACGATTCTAAGAGTTTGGGGGAACTGACGGAGAATTTGAGGCAGCTGCATATTCAAAGACTCAATGAACAGAATTCAAATTCACTGGACTCATTGGCAAGCCACTCGCAATCTCCACCAGCCGGTGCAACCCAAAATAATGCGATAAGACCAAGCTTTACAATTGGTGACGATGATGATGATGATGAAAATGATTTTCAACCATCATCTTTTACATATCAAGCTACGCCAACAAATGAGCTTGGAGCTCAAGAAAATGATTACTTCTCAATCAACCCAACTCACAGATCCCAAGTAATATCTCCTGGTATAACTCCAGGGTATAACCATCTGTCAAGAGCAAATTCATCAGAGATTCTTAACACCCCTTCGTCCGTTAAGGATTGGAATGCTGAAACATTATCCCAGGTTCCTTCTTATAAACAGGCACTTAGATCTCCTACATTCGATGATTTTTCTCCAGCCTATATTCCTCCTGTTGATGATATAGTCAAGCCTAAATCCATCCATTTAAAGGGTTCGTCTCTAAGCAACTCAAGACATCAAAGTACTGCATATCTAAGTACTTTAAGGGGAGGCGAACATGCCTCATCATATGATAACAACCATAGTGCTAGCACAAGTCATCTGAGAACAACGTCTCCATCTATCTCACGGGCAGCATCCTCCACTAACTTGCCTTCAAGCCTCATCCTATCTAAATCTCCTTCAAAATCACACTTTGGTTCTCCTGCATCGCATGGGTCTTCACCTATGCTTCAAACTAGATCAACTTCTTTTGTCAATCTTATGGGTAATTTGATGCATAAGAAGGATAGAAAAAAATAATTAAAACTGGTGCTAATGAAAAAACTATTTGATGAAAATGCTAAATGTAGAAGTATGAAATTCAATCTCTCTGACCACCTAACTTGTATTGTGTATTTTGTATTGGATATATGTGTTGGATATTTGTGTTGGATATTTGAATTGGTTAAAACATCCAAACACCGTCCGAACATAAAGATAAACAAAAGCCTAGTAAATTCCGTTAAAATCACTTAAACAAAGCAATCAAATTAACCATCAGCACAATGTACAGAGACAGAACAAACTTGTACCTATCATATAGAAGGACCTATCCACATCATACTAGACTGGGATTGGGTACCGAACATTCGAAATTTCGCTCTTTAGAGGAAGAGGAGACTTTAATTGAAAGTGATAACTCTCAAAACATAGAATTGGTTGAATTGCCACCATCTTTTCTTGATATTGGTGAAGAGATTGATGAGCGTTTAGGGGAGATTAACAAACTTCTAGAGAAGTTGAAAGTGTTGTACAAAAAGAACCTTTTACCTGGTTTCAATGATCGAACTACAGACGAAGAAGAGATTGAAAAGTTGAATTACTCCATTACTACAAAGATCTTTCAATGTGATAGTCTTATTAAGAAATTTGAAATCTTGAAGATGGATCATATATTGAAAAGTGATGATATCAATATGCTTATAAATATGCAAAAGAATTATGCTTTGAAGATCCAAGAGATCTCATCAAATTTTAGAAAATTGCAAAATAATTATATCAAATTTCTGAAGAAAGACGATTTCGACTCAAATATTGCTTCTAAATCTCTAAATTCCACTCCAGCCTTTAATAATACAAATAATACTTATAATCCTGCACTAGATGATACAGAAGAACTAGAATCATATTCAAGAGAAGCCATTAAAGAATCCTCCTCGATCCTTCAACAATCGTCCTCTATAAACGACACCATAATAAGACAGCGAGAACAGGAGATAAAAAAACTGGCACAGGGGGTTCTTGAAGTCTCAAGAATTTTTAAGGAAATGCAAAATTTAGTGATTGATCAAGGTACGATTGTTGATAGAATTGATTACAATATAGAGAATACAAAAGTTGAAGTCCATCAGGCATCCAGAGAGTTGACTAAAGCAACAACTTATCAAAAGAGAACTCAGAAATGTAAACTGATATTCTTGTTATCATTAATTGTGCTCTTTTTACTCTTGATTGTCATACTGAAACCTCATAGCCATGGATCCAATTCATCACCTGTTGCCAGCCCTCAACCGGCTTCAAGTCCTGATATACCTGATAAAGATAGAACACCTGTTGAAGAGATTAATGATAACTCAGTTCCTGTATCGGCAATTTTGGATTCTGACCCTGAAACGAATGTATTATTATATTTAATATGATTTGAATAAACACTAATGAAATTACTGAATAATGAAAGAGGCTGTAGACTCTACAAACTTATAGAAAAGTAAAGAATGCTATCAAAGCAATAATCAGAGATGTAAATAAACAAAATTAACAAAATAAACAAACAAAATAAGCAAAATAAACAAAATAAACAAAATATACAAAAATCAAACTAACAAAACATCAAACGATTTTAAAGCAAAATGTTCAACAAACCGAACTAACAAAGGTGGTAGTAACTCAAGGATCTTTTTCTCTTCTCCATGAAACTCACCTAAAATTGTACGGACTATCAGCTGAAAGTGAAGCTGGAGGTAATGTTCCAGAATTTGCATTGTTAACCCTTCTGTAAGCTGGTTTGTAAGAACCACCTGTATTTGGATTAATTCTCTTACTCACTGGTGCACTTCTGCTAGAGGCTGGGCCGATTGAAAAATCTGGATTGGCATTTAATAAAGCAGAAGATGTGTCTTTTGGTGGACCTCTATGAGCTCTTTGTTGTTGATAATTTCCAGCACCAAATACTGGTTGATGATATCCCTGTTGAGTGTAGTTCTGGGTAGTGTTTTCCTCTTGAGCATAAGCTTGAGGCGGATAGCTCTGTTGTGGATACCCTGATTGGGGAGCTGCAGAGGACTGGTATTGAACAGGTTGAGAAGTTTGTGATTGCTGAGGATAGCCTTGGCGAGGATAACCTTGTTGAGAACCCTGTTGAGGATAGCCTTGCTGGGGATAATCTGATTGATTATATGACTGCTGAGGGCCCTGAGGTTGTTGTTTTGGGAAGAGAGTTGGACCATGGTTTTGAATTGAGCGGAAATATTTAGGGTTGGCAGCCCTTTGAGAAACTGAAGTGAAATCAGAATCATCATCATTGATTATCAAACCATCGTCATCAATATCATCAGAAATGGAAGCACCGCGCGATGGTGTGATGACATTTAAACCTGAGTTCAAATTTGAAGAGCCCTGGTTAGAAGCAGCCGCAAAATTTGAGCTTGCATTGTTATTTGAACTTGTTGGTTCATTTGGATTTGAGCGACCAGTTGAACCAGAATTACTAATGTTATATGAATTTGAATTTGAACCAAATCCAGGTCTAACTGACGTAAATACCTGACCTTGGGGAACAGGCACAATATTTTGGGGTCCTAATCTGTTTGACGGCTGGTAAGTAGGGACGCCTTTCGGTTGAATGCCAGTATACTGAGAAGATGAAAATGGAGAAGCAGTAAATTCAGGTTTGGCAGATTTAGAGTCAAAATTTGGAGCTTCTGAACGAACAGAGCCTGCTGTTAGATAGTCCTTGGATGACACAATATGAGGGGCTCCATCATCCAAACCAGATTTTGTTGATCCAGAGGTATGGGCAGTATAAGCTTGATATCCTCCATAACCAGAAGTATTATTTTTAGAAGTATCATGGATAGAAACTTTGTCCAGACTAGTTGAAGAATCATCATGGTTAATCTTTATTGAAGAATAACCACTAGGCTTTTGAAAACTGGCGGTAGAAAATGAAGGCTCTGGAACTTGGCTATCAACTTGAAAAGACTCATTCGCTTTGAAAATATCACCATCAGATAAATCAGTCAAGTTTTTGTTATCATCATACTCGTTATCCTCTTCAGCAGAATTATATGGTAGTGTTCTTAAAGCAAAGAATGATAGTGGAATAGCAATCAAACTTAAAACTCCTGGTACAATCAAAATCCAGCTTGGCCATTTGACATGAGGATAGAACAACAGAAAAACGATAATAACAGTTATAGCACTAGCAAAAAAAGTCAGTAAAGTAAAGATGAAACTGATCAAGCAAACAGCAAATGAACCACCGATAGCCTTGAAATGTAGCAGCAGGTTGAAGAACAGAGATATCAAAGTCAATCCAGCAGCAACTGGGGTTATAACCAAGATCTTTGCCAGTGTGTCCCTAGCACTACCATCCATCTTCCAGTCTGATAATGAAGTTAGAGCGCTTGGTTTATATGAAGGGGATCCAACAATACATGTTGAGTTGTCACTAAAGCAATAACCCAAAACACCATAGCTAATTCCTTCAGCTTCAGCCAAGGCCAATGATGACGAAGCAGGAGCAGTAATTGTTGCTAAAATCAGGCATGCTAGAGAGGCCATTGAGATGACCACCACAACTGTGGAGATACCCAGAGCCATTTTATCTCAACGCTAGTAAACTGTGATTTAATTTCTGAAAAGCGCGTCAAATGAGCACAAAAATAAGAAATACTAAGCTAATAGGCTTCTTTTTGAGGTAGGGCTAATTTTTTAAAATAATTGTTCTTTTTTTAGTTGCCTAATCCTTTTATTTCACAAGAAAGGCTGCGCCGATAACAAAACAGAACCTGGTTCAAGTATTGGATCTAAAAAAGTCACAAACACACGAAAAAAAGCGTTTCAATGAGTTTCAAGCGGGACCGAAATATATTAATGAGTAACCAAAAGACTATTTGTTCCAGGATCAATGGAAATAATACCCAATATTCAGGATATTATCGTCCAACAATACTTTTGTGCTATTTTTTGACCTTTTTTGCGTTTTTCTGTAGAGCAACAAAATCGCGAAAATGATAGTGTGGTCGTGGCGCATACCAGATCTATATTAATTGCCTCATTAGGAGGCTTCCTGTTTGGGAACTCACGTGCAATACGCCATAAACCGTTTATTGACAGGATCATTTGATTATTCTTGTTATTCTTCTCATTGCTCGATTATTCAGTTATTTGGGTTCTGGCTACTATTTCCTTGGAACCAGCAATCTGGAACCATTAATATGTACCGATCCATAGCCTCTCTAAAACGATTCTTGTACTGTCTTGGTGTGACTACTGTAGGCTCTTTTGTACCACCACCAACAAGACCTTTCTCCTTCACCCAACTCTCTAGTTTCTTATCCCAAGTGAAAGTTCTGATACAATCAATTATACCAACTGTTAAAATTTTACGCTCATCATCAATACCGATAACCAACGAATAATCCATAACGTTCATCTTAGCCAGAAACAAAGTATCATTCCATAATGAGGCCTTTAACAACTTCTTATCATATTCCCTAACAAAAAGTGGACTTTCATAAATATATTCAACCATATTCTCGTCAAGTAACACCTCATTCTCTTTACCGGTTTGCTCAACATGCCTATTTCTCATTGAACCTTTAAGATCAAAAATTCTCAAGTTCTTCTTGTTGTAAAAAAGATTTTCCATTATCAAAACATCCATCTTAAAATTACGACCATCAATTGGATTCTTGATATGAATTTGATAAAAACCAAATATCTTTGCCAGAACAGTGGGCAGATCATGGAACAGAGCTTGTGCCATATACTCAAAGTAACTAGGAGCAAACTTAACAAATGAGTCCAGCTCAGAAGTTGATAACTGTTTAATGACAAATCTGTCATCTAATGTTTTCAAGAATGCAGAACCACTTTTACCACCAGTAGAATCCCATTTCACGCATCTTGACAAACTCTGAATAAAATTATCCTCTAAGCCACATTTAGAACGGAATGAGTCAAACTGCTGAGCAAAGAAAATTTTACAAGATAGTAAAGTATTACCTTCTTGAAACTGATACTTCAAATGCACAGCTGTCTTTTTTAGCATGATAGTTTCCAAATTCTCACCACTTGCACTATCTTTGATTGCACTAATCTTTTGAACATAATCAGAAGAGCTTAGGCAAAATGCAATCAAAGAACTTGGTTCATCTTCACGAACAATAACATCAGAGTCCGCAAAAATATGTTCTGAAGAACCTAAAGGATATTTCAAAGGTTCCCATAGAGTAGCCGATCTATCAGCCCAAAAATTGGCCAACGTTTTCATTAGCGACACACGCTCAGTTTGAGGGAACTCAGCTTTTAATGATTCATCTTTGATTCCGGGTTCCAAGGTTTTAATATTTTTGACAACTTTTTCACTGAACTCTTTGTCCACATGGTCAGTTTGTACTGAACTTAGAGCTAATGGCTCAACATTATCTTCCTGAACCGCATCCGTGACATTCTTATAAACCTCCACAATTGGCTTAGATGAAGAAACAGGAGCTGCTCTGTATCTATTTTGAATCAATCTAAGTCTCTCTCTTTCACGTTGCATTTCAAATTCTTTAGATAATGTTTCAAAATGAATCTGGTCAAAATAATTTGTCAATTTCATAACTTTGCTATCTTCTTTGAATCCAGATGTTGAGTCTATATTGGAAAAACTTTTTTGGCGACCTTCTTTCAAATGTTGTTCAAGATCTTTAGCACTAATTCCAAACCGAGGTCTCATCAGTTTAACAAAATCACTATTATCAGGACTAAAATCTTTCGAAGTAGTCGAGTTGAGATTTTCTGATCCAAGATAAGGCGATTTCTTCTTGGGAGAAACTGTAGATGAAGGAGCCGTTGGAGATACAGGAAACCTAATTTGATGTTTAGAATCATTTGAACCACTTGACACTACCCTCTCAGAGTTAACATGATGTTCACTCAACAACTTCTCGAAATGCGATATACCTTCGTGTACTTTGCTCTTTGATGTCCTTTTCAAGGTAACACCACCAACGATTTCAATAGGTTCAGGTTTCAGTTTCTTCATGTTCTGAGGCTGTCCATCAATAATATCAGACTTTGACTTCTCTTCCAGTCTAGAATCAGTATCTGACATAATACTACCCAAATCAGTATCTATATCTGAGCTCCTCTTCTCATCACTGTTATCAAGGAAAAACTTTTTCAATTGCATAGCAGTGATTCTAGCAATATCCTTTTCAGACGGTAGATAATCGTTCTCAAAATTAGCAAACTCTGAATCCCACTGGACACTCAAGTCTTGGACATACTTTAAAACAGAATTTAGAATCAATTGATCAGATGGATCAGAATCTCGGTTAATCTCTAGGATCATCTCTAGAACTTCTTTTTTCTCCAAATCGACCCTTCCTTTTAGTTCTACTATACGCTTATGACCAGCTTCCATCATATCATTTGAGATACTATCAACTTTGACTCTGTTTAACCTAGCAGAAATGCTATCAAAAAATGCTGTAGTTTTTTCAAACACATGTTGATGAAGCTCAATTTTCAATCTAACATTAGTATCAAGATTCCAAACAAGCTTAGTTCTTGGCACAACCAACTCTAACAGGTCCACATTTGAATATTCCATTCTGACAGTTAGATCATTGAAACTAAAATACTTAATGTGATCCTTAGCAAAGTCATGTGGACAATTTCCTAAATTGGTTGATGAGTTTTTCTTGCTCCAAAATAGGAGCTCTAGATATTTCCCAAATGAAAATTTCCATGAAGTTTCACTCATTGGTAAGAATGGAGATGTATGACCACATTCTTTACAGTATGACCAGGTCAAGATAGCATTCTTTACAGTAGGTTCTCTTGTATGAAAGCGCTCAATCAGAACATCAACTTTTCCATTTCCATGAACATAACTTCTATAGTGGTCAGCAATAGATTCACCACAACCTTCAGCACACGTATTATTTGCAGATGAAATCAAATGTTCAACATATTGGCCAAGTGTCATATCGGTGTCCCAATAGTAATCAATCTGTAGCAAGTGAGGTCCAATGCATGGCGTAGCATTTTTTGAAGACACCATAGAATACAAAAAAGCAATTCTTTGATGATTCTGAGGATCCAACATGAAAGGAGAAGAGGAATGGAATAGATCCCATTGCCGTTTTCTAATAGTTATAGTTTCATTTAAGTTACCAATGGACCTTTCAGAGAGGCGTTCTGATATTCGATTTAATTCTCCTTCACTGACTTCAAATTTCGTATTGTCTAGTTTAATAACATCTGAAATAGTTCCCAGGTCTGGGTTAGTGTTGGATTGGAATTCAATCAACTTACATTCTAGCTCTCTGATCTTTGTTAAAAGGTATGGAGGTTTAAACTCAACAGTTGGAGAAGTTGACAAGATCCTTTTGTGTAAAAGCTGTAAAAAATCAGACCCAAACCTATCATCAGCTTTAAAAGGCTCCTTGAACCTGCTCTCATAGAAGTTTGTTGAAAGATACATGAAGTTATCACGATAGAAGGATGCTTCAAGTTTTAGGTTACAGAGGGCATAACCCACAAACTCAGAAGCCGTTTTGACGCTTCTCAACAACGCCTCATCGCCACCTCTAAGTAGAAGCGTAGAGCCCAATCGAGGATCACAACCACTGAGATAGATGAAAGACTTAGTAGTTCCCTTATAGGCATATGTCTTCACATCCAATGATTCACAGTTACCCAGTTTCAGATTTAGTGCTAATTTATCCATAGAAATAACAATATCAGCTTGTGTCAATTTGGAAATTCTTTCAATTATCTGAGGTTTCATATTGTAAGCTACTGCAATACCGGATTCATCCAACAATTTTAATGCTAGACCACTCACAGAGGCACCAACAAACACAACATCTGGATTTAATGCTATGATTCTAGCAACTAGTTTGTTGATATATTCTTCCTCTTGAGCGATCACCCGCTCCAGACTCATAAAATGGTTCCCAGTCCTCATATACTCCAGGGGGAACATAATCAAAGCTATTCGAGGATTTGATATATGTCTAGGCATTGATTTCAGTGCTAGCGTCTTAGAGAATACAACACCATTCACCATATCTGTATCTTCCTTCTTACCACCACATATTCTCTTGAGTTTCACATATTGTCTTATATCCATGTTATCACCGCTTCTTACATTGTATTGTATCTTTTCAACTTCTTGGAGTAGAGGAATCAAAACCTTCTCCCACTCTTCAACATTAGGAACATTCTCATCTTCTAAACTCTGATGTAGTAGGTTCCTGAAATGCGCAAGACAAACGTCATTCAATTCTGATCTCACCCTAGGTGAAGGTTCATCTAGCAAATTTGTTTTATTAGACGAAGAATAACCGAGTCCAGAAGGGGTTAGTTCTGACAGAGATGGTTGCTGATTGTTTGAAGGTCTAGACTTGCTCTTTCGACGATGTCTCATTCTGAAAAGGGAAGCCTGCGCTCTATCCATAGAGCGTGTGTTGCTCCTGGATGGTCTCGGCCTGAGCTCAATCTTCTTCGAGTTTTCTTGAACCAGTGACTTATCAACCTGTAACGCAGCGTAAATAGACATGGATCCCTCATCTTCTGAGTCTGAAGACGGATGATGGTGGTAATGCAGTACTGAATCATTATCATCATCATTGTTGTTATATTGATTAAAGCTGCTATTATTGTTCTCATTATTATCATCATCATTATTGTTATTGGAGCCAAAATTGAACAAGTCACTTGTATTTGTGTGACTGGTAATATAGTCAGTGAAACTTGGTTCAGAATTGTTCTTAAAAGAAGAGTCTTCTGGAATATTGAAAGGGTACCTGTCAAAAGTTTTTCTCCGGCCAAAGTTAGCTGTATGAATAGATGCTAATCTGGAGTTAAAGGATTTTGAGACTGGTATTTCAACAGATTCACCTTTTCTTGTAGCAGGGATAGCCATTTTGGGTGGGGGAGTTGGTGCAGTAAAGGATAGTTTGTGGGTATCTGGCGTACTGGGGAGTGGTAAAATAGACTCTTGATCCTCAAAGGCCAATGATTTTTCAGCAAAACTATCCTCTATAACTGAGGATTCATCACTAGAGTCATTATAATCAGTAGCAAAGCTCACACAAGTGTTACAAACTCTCATTTTTCCATTATGGTTGAACTTTTCACCCGGTATGAGGGTAGTGCATTTACTGCAAAAAATTTGTCCACAAATCCTACAGTGATGCTTTCTTCTAAATGTAGTAAATAAACTTCCACAGATGAAACATTCAGTTGAAGTCTCATCCTTCATCCAATACTCCTTTGATAATAAGGTGTTTGATTTCAATTTATCCTTCTGTTTATTATTCAAAAATCCAAAAAGGAAACTCTTAGAAAATGAAGTAGCCAGCGACGATGTACTCATGTTGGACATATTATCATCATCAAATCTATAGTCTGATGTTGGTTGTGGTAGACGTTTGATAGCAATTGGTAAAGTTGAGGGTTCCAATTTTTGTGGAGCACGCTTGGGAATGATTAGATTCCCGTTCATAGCAATAGGTGAAGTACGTGCATTTGTCACATCATTTTGTATTGATCTGGATGATAATGAGTCAAGAGTATTTAGTCTAATACCACCATTTCCTGTTTTAATGGCGTTGGTAGGCAATGTAGATGAAGAATCATGAGAATGGATGGAACTAGCCACTGAGTGTATGTGAGATTGAGCAGAGGAAAGATCAGTTGTAACCGAGACTCTTGCTTCTTCAGAGGTGGGTATAACAGCGATGGGCAGAGCAGGTGGATTCATGATTGATGTGATGACATTTTTCTGTTCAACTGACCTTATGGGTGGTAGTGGAATTGGGGCAATAGAAGGCGATGAGGAAGGTGACAAAGGTTCTGAGTCTGATTGACCAATTCCATCAATTTCAGGAGAATTTGGAAAGGACAAAATCTGCCCTGGCGTTTCTGGGCCCATTTTTACACTGCCGGTAGTTCCTGGTAGAGTTCTGTTTTGATTTTTTTTTATTGTTTTGATTATAAACGCAATCAACAAAAATTTCCATGTAATCTTAACATGATAAGGTTGATCCTTCTTTTACAGTGGCTAGTATACTGCTTCTGCTATGAGCATCTAAACCTGCAATATTTCAATGAGGTCAGTCAATTAGACACGAAACGCCTAAACCTTAACTCAACTGACCCTAATAACCACCTCAAGCACTTCAATGGGACGCGTGTCCCAGGCTCAAAGGAGTCTAAATCAATCCAAACTTACATAACAACGCATTTTAACAAATTAAATATAGATTCAAAGCTCAACTGGACCATTGAAACACACTCTTTTGAAGAGAATGGATATCCGTTCACTAACATCATCGCATCAAAATCACCACCGGGCCTACAAAACACTAGGTATCTGGTACTTGCTGCCCATTATGACACTTTAATCAAACCAAATGGCTTTATTGGAGCCATTGACAGTGCTGTATCATGTAGTATACTTCTGGATATAGCCGAGACTTTGTCTAGTGTCTTAGATGACGTTTATGATAGGGAAGAAGCTGATGTCGGCATCAAACTTGTGTTCTTTGATGGTGAAGAGGCTATTGAGCGGTGGTCTCCTTCTGATTCGATTTATGGCGCTAGGAATCTGCACTCAAAATGGAGTGAAGCAGATCAAATCGAAAATATTGAACTGTTTGTTTTGCTTGATCTATTAGGGGCTTCCGATGTGAACTACGTACCTAGTTACTTCCCGGTTACACATGACGTTTACAATCAACTTTCATTCGTTGAGAATAGATTATTCAAAGAACACCCTGATTTTTCCCAATTAGATTTGGCATCAAAATTCTTAGCATTAGAGAGCAACGAGTTCACAGTAGAATTTTATGGTCTTGTGGAAGACGATCATATTCCATTCTTACGAGCTGGTGTTCCTATTTTGCATTTAATTCCCAGCCCTTTCCCAAAAGTATGGCATACATTGAATGATGATTTTAACAATGTCGAAATCTCAGCTATACAAAGGTGGAACATCATGCTGAGGGTTTTCGTGTTGGAATTTTTAGACATTGGTACTCTTTAGAAGATTACCTGACTGTTCTCATTAAATGATTCATCATGCTGTGAGATTGATGGTCAAATAACGTACCTATTATCAGCTTAATCTTCTCCTGAAAATTAGAAGAATCTTATAATCAAAGGATTAACCCAATAGGTAGTTCCAGCATTTTCATAATCTGTGTAGAATCTTGCAATATCAGAACTAACGATAATCGAATATTTGAGCTTCATTTCCTCAATGGTTCAATGAAAAAAATCTGAATGGCAAGGTGTCAGTTGTTCATACTCCGGTTCAAGATTCTTGATCTCAATGAATCATATCATCAGTCTTGATAGAAAGTAGATTCAGTTTAAAAGTATATAATATTTGTTAAAATCATTTTGAAATTTCCTTGTTTATGATTATCTTTCAAATCCTTTAAAATTGTTCATACTATAACCTATACCCTTGAATCCTTTGACAACATTACTTATCAATGTAATCATTTTCCTGGAAACTCTACAATTCTACAAAACTGATATGCTATAGCATATCCTGTTTCGAATAATTAATTAACTTGAACGATTCTATGATTACATTCTATGATTACTGTTATTGACTGTCACTTAGCATATCCTGTTTCGAATAATTAATTAACTTGAACGATTCTATGATTACATTCTATGATTACTGTTATTGACTGTCACTTAGCATATCCTGTTTCGAATAATTAATTAACTTGAACGATTCTATGATTACATTCTATGATTACTGTTATTGACTGTCACTTTCCTAAAGCAACTGCTAGATCCTTTTGATATTTTATGGCACACAGAAAAATGCAAACAAAAACGTTCATATCGTAAGAAATTAGTGAGAATTGATCGAGCGGAACAGACTTTAAGCAAATAATTTATATTCCATAATAAAACTCACTTCAACTGATAATGTTTCTCACAGATCCAAATAAAACTGAAAATTTATGCAATGCAAAAAACTTCTCATATACAAAAACACCAAAATGAGAAAAACCCCAATTCTCAGGACGTTGGATAACTCAAAGGCAACACTCCATAATGTATTCACTTCGAAACCACTGCCCAAACCGCCTCTTTCACCCAAAATTCCTACTCACCAAATTTTGAAAGACCTTGGGTTCATAAATCAACCTTCATCTGGAACAATACATTGGCTACCACTAGGTCTTAAATCCTTACATAAACTAGAAGCTATTATTCGCAGAAGAATGAATGAGATTGGAGGTAGTGAAGTTTCGCTTTCTTCACTTAGCTCCAAATCATTATGGGAGAAAACAGGTCGGTGGAATAATACTGAACTTTTTAAAATGTCCATCAATGATAAGAATAATGTTCCAGATTTCTGTCTTGCTCCTACTCATGAAGAAGAAATCACAGAACTGGTGAAACAGTCGAATTTGAATTACAAGAATTTGCCATTATTGTTATATCAGATATCAAGAAAGTATAGATTTGAGAAAAGACCTCGTGGTGGATTGTTAAGAGGGCGTGAGTTCATAATGAAAGACGCTTACTCTTTTGATATCAATGCTAAAGAAGCAATGGAAACATATTCAAACATTAGAGCTGCATACTGGAAAGTTTTTGAGGATTTAAAAATCCCTTTTGAGGTAGCACAAGCTGATTCTGGTGATATTGGTGGTAATTTAAGTGAAGAATGGCACATTGTTAGCGAAACTGGTGAAGATCTAATATTCAAATGTGATTCCTGTTCTCATGTCTCGAATGTTGAGAAAACTATTTCGTTCCCAACTGAAGATCATGAAGACGCTAAATTTGCTGATGTGAAATATGCCCTAAGTGAAGATCGTGATACTTTAATAGCCTCATACTACCCACAAGGTCGTAATTTCATTCCAAGTTTCTTAAAAAATGTGGTTGAAGATGTTGATTTAGATACATTAAACTGGAAACCTGATGAGCTAATCAAAAGTTTCAGCCATGATGAAGATTCTTTGCTTGTGAAAAAGATTATCAGAATAATGGACGTTAGATTATCTGATTCTACAGATCTACCAGATTTCCCTTTGACAACTTTTCAAAGAAATAATTTCTCAATGATTACTGATGTTTCATTAGTGGAAGCCCAAGAAGATGAGATTTGTGGTCAATGTGAAGAAGGTCAATTAAAAGGAACAAAAGCAATTGAAGTTGGTCATACATTCTATTTAGGAAAAAGGTACTCAACTCCATTAGAAGCAAAACTTGCTACTAAAGATAACAGGTTGGAGTTGATTGAAATGGGTTGTTATGGTATTGGAGTTTCAAGAATAATTGCATCAATAGCTGAAATTTCAAGAGATGAAGATGGATTAATTTGGCCTGTTGCCATTGCACCTTATGATATCTCTGTTATTGAATCTTCTGGAGTTGAAACGGAGGCTGTCAACAAATTCATAAGCAGTCTTGACTCAAAATTGGATATTCATAGGGATTTAAGACCAAAATGTACATTCGGTGCCAGAATAAGTTATGCAAGAATGATTGGTATTCCTATCGTTGTTGTTCTTGGTAAGAATTACCCTATAGCTGAGATGGAGATCCGTGGTAAAAGATGGAAAAATGAACAAAGTTACAAAGAGTTGTACAATTTGAAGAAAGAAGAATGGAATTGGTCAATTGTGGAAAGTGACAAGTATGAGAAACATTTTGTTCATAAAGATCATGCTCCTAAAGTTATAAACGCGTTATTAAATGACTTATAGATCAGTCTACAAGTATTATTAGATTCAAATGGACCATTTTTGATGGTTAATGTACATAGAATTATTAGTTTTTTTAAAAGACTTTGACTATCCTGTAGCAGTCTCTTTCTCATCCATCTTATGAGAAGAATTTGGAAGCAACCTTGGCTAAGACGTGAAGAGAGATGACGGAGAAGATGAAACCAACAGCTAGAAATAAAACAACAAGTGGGTCGACTCTTAGACCTTGTGATTCTTCAGTGTATAGCTTTAACAAGTTGGCAGTAGAACCACCGAAACCAGCAGATCTTGTGGAAGTTGGAGTTTGTTGTTGAGCATTGGCCTTTGATTTGGCATTGTTACGACGTTTGATGTCTGTGCGCTGGCCACCTGGAGCTGGAGAGGACATTTTTGTATATTTGTTATTGGTTGTTTAGCTGAGCTGTGGTTGGCAACTTGTTTGTCGAACACGTATTGTTTTGGCCGATGAAATTTTTGGGTCCTTGAAGAGGGTAACGGGCGGAGAGATTTATGTCAACCATTTCCAGTTACCAGGTGATAGAACTCATAGCCTTCCTCATACTCTGTCAGCGAACTACAAATATAAATAAGAAAAGACTTGTTTCAACAGCAGGACCAACATTAAATTCAACAATAGACTCCAGAAGATGGATCCTGTTTGAAGTCTTCTGTACCCAAAAAATTGGAAAAAAAAAACTTTTCTACATCTGACGGAAAGGTTAATTAGTCGCATTCAAGATAATCAGTAGAAAAAAAATAGAGATACAAACAACACCTCGGCAAATATGAAGCTGATATATTGCATACAGTTTTCAGTGATCATATAAGTTGGCGTGACCGAATGGTTCTAGATCCTCATGACCGTTATGGATCAAGTGGAAACGTGTACGATGATAACATTGAACGTTAGATAAGTCGTGTGCTTAACGGTTCATATATGAATTTCCCAGTTTGCACAACAGTTACTAGTAACTACCGTTAAATGTCATACCTGCAGACACTTGATGATACTTTAAATTACTTCTCCGGTGTTTGATTAATTGCAATCTGAGTGGTATGTAGTTTGTAGTTCTAGTTTTGATTATGGGTTTTGATAGTTTTCATAAGCCTCCAGTAAATTTCTTTTAACAAGGCTTTTTGCCTCACCAATCAATAGACCCAGCGATACAAATAAATTCAAGACATCATCAAGAATCGTAGATTTTAGGTAAATAATAAACCATAGACCACAAATGATGAATACCAAACAACAAACCTTACTAATGGGGAATCCTCTACTGAGAATTTGATCAGTGCCTTTTAATATTAATTAGGAGCCAGCCCTTCAGATCTTCCCACACAAATTCGGGTGATTTTGGTAACACTGACAACAAGATATGTTTGTTAAAATCTGTAGGTTGACGCATAAAATCTCACATATGTGTTTCCTTTACCGTGTGTTAAGGGAGGGTAATATCCTAATCGGGCAGCAGGGGCTGTTTGGCGCTGCACTAATATGCAGGATGGATCACGTTTTTCCAAATTGAGGAAATTGCTTATAAAAACACGAAAATTCCCATTTTTTTTAAAAATGGAACCTTTCTGAAACAAAACAAACCAAAATCAAACTTTTGTCACTCCTTTTAAATCCATTTCTTTCGTTCTTTTGAAATAAACTTCTTAAACTTTTACATTCATTCAGATTTTTTTTTTTAATAGGCAAGATTTCAAATGAGATTCTCTACTGTTGTTTTAACTTCTTTGTTAACTGCGCTTGCTTCTGCTGGCTGTTCTTACGAGAATGGTAACTACTTCTGTTCTGAAGTTTCTGCCGTTGAATACACCAATGTCGGATACTCTGGTTCTTATTCTGATGTCACAGGCATGGATGAAACCACTTGTGAATGTACCTCTGAATCAAAATCTTTCTCAGGTACAAACTCTCCTTTAGATGAAGAATTATCTGTCCACTTCAGAGGTCCATTAAAATTACTTCAATTTGGTGTGTACACCCCTTCTTCCTCTTCCTTGAAGAAAAGAGATGCTGAAGCTGACTGTAAGCAAGTCAAGCATGTTCACCACGCTCACAAGAGAGAAGCTGCCGTTGAAGTTGTTGAAATCACTCAAACTGTTTACGTTGACGGTAATGGGAACTTGATCACATCTACGGCTGCTGCCCAACCTACTGCCAACACTGCTGCCACTTCAGCCACTACTACTTTGTTGTCACTAATTGGTAAAGAACAACTTGGTGCTACTTCTGCCGCATCAGCTGCTCAAACTTCCTCCACTTCATCTACTTCCTCCACTTCATCTACTTCTTCCACCTCATCCATTTCATCATCTTCATCTTCAACTGCAACTGCTACAACATCATCCGTATCCACCGGAGGTTGGAACAGAGACTCTTACTATACTCCAGGATCAACTTCAAATGTTGTTTTCTTGAACACTCTTGGTGGTAAAACCTCTTCTGGTGTTTGGTCTTCTTGTTTTGGTAACTCAATTTCATACGCAGCTTCCAATGGTGTTGATGCTTCATCTTCAGCTGTCGCCTTAGATGAAGTTACTTTGAAATCAGATGAAGAATACATCATCTTTTCTGGTCAATCCTGTGACGATGGTAATGATGGTTGTGGTTACTATAGATCTAATATCCCAGCTTATCATGGGTTTGGTGGTTCTGAAAAGATCTTTGTCTTTGAATTTGAAATGCCACATGAAACCGCTTCAGGTGCTTCTAACCCAGATATGCCAGCCATTTGGTTATTAAACGCTAAAATCCCAAGAACTCTACAATATGGTAAATCTTCTTGTTCTTGTTGGTCCACTGGTTGTGGTGAACTTGATTTATTCGAAATTTTGGTTGAAGGTGATGAAAGATTAATTTCTCATATTCATGATGGTCAAGGAAACGATAAAACTTCTACTGGTGGTGGTGGTTCTCAAGATTACTTCCCAAGACCAACCAGTTCTTCTTTGAAAGCTGCTGTTATCTTCTCTGCTGATGGTTCTATCAAAATCACCACTGTTGATGACAGTACCACTTTTGGTTCAAGCTTATCTTCTGATACTGTTAGCTCCTGGTTGTCTACTTCCGGTTCTACTGCTGCTCTATCATAAGTTATTTTTACATTGAAAGAAAAGACATTTCAAAACAATAAAAAGTTTCTCTTTTGTTCTATAGGTTTTTAACATTTTTAGTTGGTTATTTTGGTTTTATTATTCTTATTATTTTATTATTTACTTGATTTTTGTTTAAATGAAAGTTGTTGTAGAAGAGATTATAAATAATACATTGTATTAAATAAAAGAATAAAGTCATAACATTTATAAATGAAACTATGACACTATCATTAGCCCCTCTAAAATTAAACATTAATTGAACCATTAGGAGTCAATAGCATCTCATAATTCTCAACGTTTGAGTCTTTTCTATTTCTTTTGATGTTAGTTTTTTTGATATATCTGTTCCAAAGTGCCTTCAAGAAATTAGCAATAAAGTTGTTCTTGTAAGAACCATTGATTAACCATTTATAGAGCCTATATTCTCCATATAATAACAGAAAACCGATGAGAAATCCACCAACAACAGCTAGCGCAATGTGATCACCCATGCTTTTGATAAATTTAGCATCACCTAAATGCCATGATGAGCCTTGGACAACATTAAAAAAAGAAGTGGTGTCCTTTTTATAGTCCTCCGGGAATAGAATCCGCACAACATCTGAAGCTGATATGGTAACCCATCTTCTATATCTTTTCCACATAACACTCAAAAATAACGGACCTGTAGAATACATTATGGTTATATAAGGAACAAGATAATTCCAATCATACACTTGCAAATTATCAACAACTTTCAAAAAAAACGGATGTTTTGGTACTGAACCCATTACATCATTTGAGATACCAGTCGGAATAGTCTTTCTAACAAATGAAGGGACGGACAGTAATGGGTCAAGTTTTCTCAGACAACCAACATCTAAATCAATATAGATACCACCGTAATGGATTAATGCAAAGTATCTAATCACATCCGCTCTTTGAATATTGTATTTGTAACCGTCAAATGTTTTTAAGAACCAGGGATATTCTTCACTGATGAAATCTCTAGCCATATCATCAGTCCAAAGGATATATTGGTAGTCTGGATGTAAATCAATACAAGACTGCTGAGCCTCACGCCATACTTCTGGTATTGTTGTAGTTTTATAAGTTTGATGGATGATTTTTGGAATCAACTGTGGTTTATGCTGAAGCCTAAATTGCTCAGCAGTAACGTTCAACTCAGCATGTTGCAGCTGATCTTGGAAGGAGTCATCATATAGCAGTGTAATCAGATCAAATAAATTATAAACTAGCATTCCAACTATGAAAAGGTGTGCATAGATTAGAAACTTCAGTTCTTTCCTCATTGTTTATGGGCTGGCAAGAAGCGCGTTATGTGCAATATATCTGGAATAAGGAGCAATTAATGAGAAAAAGCGAGCAAACAATAAGATGATAATAAAAAGCCCGAGGTCTGGAAACGAGTGACAAAGACTGAAAAAAGGATTGGTGTGATCGGACAAGTTTATAACTTGTTTATTTGGGGAATTGTTGTCCAAGGCCTATTTTTAATGGCAGTGTCTTTTTTTTCCTCTTCACGTCAAAAACAGAAAAATAGGGGCGATCATTACGTAATTTCAAAAGAGCGTAATTTCTTTTTGAGTCACCTGACACAGATTCGAAAATAAATGGTAAGGGGCGCAAAATGCCAAAGTGGTGATGGTGTGGTTTTTCCGATTAGTTTTTCCGCGTCTGTGTCTATGCGGACTTTAGAGCTAGCTAGAGTTCTGTGTGTCAAAGAAAAAAATAGTCTCTTTTTTATTATGATCATGCGATTTGGTTGAAGTTACTGGTAGGTGTTGGGCTGATGTCTAAACGGTTGTATATTAGTTCTGAGACTGATGCGAATAGAGTCAAAAGGATTGCAGTTAATGATGTAACCCATGCTGTTCAGAAGATATCTAACATCAAACTATCAGATGAACAATCATTACTTCAATCCAAATTGATACAATTTATCACAAATAAATTAAAATTACGAGAGAAAACTAGTACTTCAGTTTTCATCATTACTGGTGATGCTGGAACTGGTAAAAGTGTTATTTTGAATGCTTTATTTAATCAGATCCAGAAGTTATCGAGAACTTCCCAAGACCAAGTTTTATCAAACACAAGAAACTATCTTGTAGTCAATCATCCTGAAATGTTAAAACTGTACCACCAGATTGCCAAAAAGTTTCCCTATATTAATAAAACAGATCTTGAGAGACCAACCACTTTGATAAACAGGTTTAAAAATGGTAAATGTGATACTAAAAATAATCATAAGTCAGTTGATGTACTAATCATTGACGAAGCTCATCTTTTGGCTACTTTCAGAGACCCATTCAAAAAATTCATACAGAATAATCATCTACAAGAATTATTGAAGATATCTAAAGTTATAATTGTTGTATTTGATGACAAGCAGTCATTGAGAATGGGCTCATTCTGGACCTTTAACCAAACTATTAATGGGTCTTCTTTATTAGAACTATTGAGGGAAAACAGTGATCCAGGTGAGATTGAAATATTCAATTTGACAAAACAGTTTAGAGTTGTATGTGAAACAGATTGTTGGAATTGGATAAGAGAAATATCAACAACAAAGAAGATCTTACCATTGCCAACAGATGATCTGAATTCTAACTCATCAAACTTTGAGTTTAGAATATTTAGAAGCTGTTCGATTATGTATGACCATATCAAACAAAGGAATGATCAATTCGGTCAGTCAAGAATCTTAGCAACTTATGATTTCCCTTACAGATTAGATGGTAAAGATTACTTTGTCTATTCGCAATCTGATGAGTTTAAATTACGTTGGGATAGATATCTTCCAACCCTAAAGGCTCCCTGGAGTGAAAGGTCAGATACGATAGATGAAGTTGGATCAGTTTATACCATTCAAGGATTTGATCTGAACTATGCAGGAGTCATTTTAGGAAGATCTATTGGATATGATTCTGAAAATGATTGTCTAAAGATTAAACCTGAATTCTATGATGATCGTGCTGCTTTCACAAAAAAAGAGAATATCAAGGAAATAGATAAAGTGAAAGAACGAATAATTTTGAATTCACTTAATGTTCTCTTGACCAGAGGTGTCAAGGGTCTTTACATATTTGCATGGGATAATGATCTAAGAGAACGATTGTTAAGAAGCAATAATCCTACGCTCATAATATAGAAATATTATAACTTTTCCTTAGTGGTTGGGTTGGTAACAATAAGGTATACTTCTTTTAAAAGATTATCATTGATTGATTGATGTTTTCGAACATTTCTGAGATATCCTTTCAATTTTCTCAAACCTGCTTCATTTTTAACAGTAATATCATTTGATTTATCAATACTTATCAAATTTAATGATTGGAAAGTGTAAAGAGCATTCAATAAATTTAATTTATTCAAAGATTCCTTGTATCTCAAATGTTTCACTTTTGTATCCGATTTAGTTAGATAAGAAATGTATAGCAAATGTAACCAATCTTTCAAATTAACCTTAATGATGTTTTCTAGATTTAGAGCTGCAAGTTCATATGATTCTAAAAAAGGGTTAAATAAGTTCTTGAACAATTTATGGTTCAAATCAGTCTGTTTATTAGTATCTTGGTCTAATAATGAGACAGAAAACTCAAACTTGAACACTCTTGAAAGGATATCAAAATTTAGAGGGGTTGAATTGTATTTTGAATGAAACAATTCATCAATGAATAAGTTTAATAAGCTATTTTTGAAATAAACTAAAGATATTTCATCCTTAATATAATAAGCATTTTGCTTTAAAATGACATGGTTTAATAAAAATTTGGTGATTTGATCATCAAAGAACTTTAAAAGTTGGTCATCAGTTAATCTTAGCGATTCCTTAATAATCTTGTCACAATGTTTGTTTTTTAATAAAATTATATTCAAAACCTCTTTGTAGATTGGGATGATTTCTTTCTTAGGGATAATATTTTGATTTGTATTTTCATAAAACTTAATAGTTAAAGAAAATGCAATTATTGATATTCCACTGATGTAGCTAATTTTCTCAATTCTTTCAATTATTTTCGTACCAGTTAAACCATAATTTGATGAGACTAGATCTTTCAATAGTAATAGTTCATTATCAAAATTTATAACCAATTTACCATAATTAACAAGCTTAGATTTACCAAAAAGTAAACTGATACCTGATTTAAATATCTCCCCAAATGATTCCTGATTTTTATCTAAACCATTTAATTCTATCAAATATTCATCAAATTCATAAGGCTTTTCATAGGTGAATGAAATGGGTTGGATCCAAACATTATCACCTAGGCTGTTTTTCAAAATGTTCAAAAATCCAGTCTTTGGATGCATTGATTTCCCATTTCTGGATCTACTACCTTCCACAAAAAGTTCGATCATTATTGTTTGTTTTTCCTCAGTAAGATAGAGTAATCCATTTTTGAGATTCTGTTGGTAATGGAAGTCTGAACTGAACTTTCTCTTAATGAAGACAGCACCAAGATACTTTAAAAGAGGTCCAAAAACAGGAACATTTAAATTTTCTCCAGCAATAACTAATGGCGTTTCAATAGAAAACTTTGCGAACAAATAATGGATTATGATGTAATCTATATGAGATTTGTGGTTTGGCACTAATAAGAGCTGTTTATTTAGGTAGCTTGATTTGAACTTGTTGAACGTTGTAAGATTGATAAAGATACCGTCTTGAAAGATATTCGATAGTATCACTGTAAAAAGAAGGTATGATATCTTGAGCGTGAGATTGTAACTAATATTATTGTGCAGGTCTTTGGATCTAACCATCGCAGTTGTTAGTTGATTATAGTACAATTCTCTTAGCCATTCTAGAAGCAGTTTCCTTCTAGTCTCTACCCCATCGATAAGCAAAAGACCGGAATCCACCTCTTTCTCAATAATTTGGTCAATATGCTTATGAATTGAGTCATCAGAGTAGAAGGTTTCATTGAAGACATGATTGAAGGAAGACTTATTATGGAACCAATTGGTGTTTAGCAACCCATCTACTAACGAAACCAAGATACTTTTCTCTGATTTTTTCACTTTTTCGAACTTGGAATCGAGTATATTCACGTAATTTGCAGCTTCTTCCATTATTCACACACTTTCTAAAGCATTTTAAATCTAAAATAGTGTTTGAGACTGTGTGATCAACCTGTTTATGCTATTGTCTTTTGTTTACGGGGTAACTCATAGTCACGTGACTGGGTGTTTATAACACACTTTACTCAAAAGAGGTCTATTTAATAGGGAATTTGAGGGTTTAAGAAGGTTCAAAAACAACTCTGTTCAAAATTGTTTCGTTTTCCCAATATCTCTGCCAAAAGTTCTTTTACTCCGCCGCATAGACTCCTTTAAAGAGTAAAAACACCTCACAGCCACTTTATTTATGTCCTCTCTTGGAAAGCAAAAGAGAAAAAAGAAACTCGAACAAACATCCAAAAAACATAATAAACAAATCATAAAACCTTTACAAAAACAACAGAAATGTCTGCTCAAAAGTACTATAATGAGGTAAGTAGCTCATACTCATATTATTTTTATCATCTCTCCCGTTTTCATGGTGGAAATACGAAAAGAGACTGTCTATCAGTCAGCGAAACCAAAATGAGAATACTAACAATTGATAAAGTCAAGTAATAACTTCTCAGCTCCACAAGGTCCACCACCAAACTTCCAAAGTCAACAGGGTGAAAGGGGATTCCAGGACTACAATCAACAACAATACTATCAACAACAAGGTCAACAGCCACAAGGACAACAATACTATCAACAAGGTCCTCCTCAAGGCTATCAACAAGGCTATCAGCAAGGTTACTATCAGCAACAACAACCAGTCTACGTTCAACAACAACCTCAACGTGATAATTCACAAGATTGTTGTTTAGCATGTTTGGGTGCTTTATGCATCTGTTGTACATTAGATGCTATATTTTAATATTTGTGTTAATAAAATCGTCTTCCACTTATGATACTCAAGTGAATCTACCTCACAAATTGTAGGTGTTTTTTCTTGTTTTAGGAAAAACTTTACATCATTGTTCATTACTTCCAATTGATCTTGTAATGATCTATTCAGTTTCAATAATCGGTCCTTGTGACTTTTATTTTCGAATAACTCTGTGTCCTTCAATTCAAGGGTTGAAGTCAATGAATCGATATCTTTTTTCAACCCATCAATCTCCTTAACTAGACATTTAAGTTTGTTCAAACAAATTTTGTTATCTCTTTTAATTTCTGCATTCTCTTGTTCCATTATCAAGATTCTTTGGTTCAACAGCAAATTCTCACCATAAAGGTCATTTTGGTCGTTAATCAAAGATAATAACAACCCCTGATCCTTTTTATTTAGCATTTGATTAACAATAGAAACTGCCATGGATGAATTAAAACTATTGATACCAATCTCAAACAGAATATAAGATAAGAAGCTCAATTGATGATTATCCAATTCCAATAACTTCTCCACGTTTAGAAGGTTCAAGTATTGATAGAGTTTATCAAACCATAAACTATCTTTGTAATTCCATAAAGCATCTAATGTATCCCTCATATGTTTAGTTTCTTTGAAATCCGGATCCAAAAGCATGTGAAATAGAGAAATTAATGTAACATTATCAATCAACTGTTCTTGCCTAGCAGAGGTGATAGGAGATCCAGGAAATAATCTTAGCCAACTCAAAACAGATTTGACAAACCGTGACATTCTTTCTTATTACAGATTGAAGGGAGTGAAACCTTATAATGCTTGAGGTCTTCTTAGTAAAATCTTTGGTTTTTGTGGATCAGAAATCGATGAAGTCAAAGATTGTGAAGGCACTGGAGAAGGTGTTTCTGATTGTCTGGAGAGAACTTTTGGTTTTGAGTTTGGCTTTAACTTTGACTTCTCAGTGGAATCTTTTTTCAATTCTTTAGTTTCTTTTGGTTTTGTGGATGTTTTCTGTTCATTTCTTGATTCTCTCTTTGGTACTCTTGGTTCTTTCTTTGTTGCTTTTGGATCTCTCTTTGGATCTCTCTTAGGTTCTTTCTTTGATTCTTTCTTACTATCATTGCCTAGACTGTTTGCTTCTTTTGTTTCTTTTGAATCCGTTGGATCTCTTGGTTCCTTTCGCTCTTTAGCTTCGTTTCTACTTCCCCTTTTCTTAAGGTCTTTCTTCACTTGGTTCTCATCCATTTTGCCTTCATTCGAACCTTTTGCTTTCTTTAGTTCCTTTGTATCTGCTGCTTTTTTCTTTTCTTTTGGTTTATCCTTTTTTTCTTTACCGTCTTTCTTCTCTCTTTTACCTCTGTTCTCTTTAGGGTCTTTTTTCCCCTTCTTCTCTGTAATCTTCTCTATGGCCTTCTTTGATTCCTTTGTCTCCTTTGTCTCCGTTTTTTCTTTTCTTTCTTTCTTCTCTTTTCTTTCTTTCTTCTCTTTCTTTTCACTAACTAAAAAGCTAGAAGGTTTCTCTATCTCTCCATTGAAATGTTTCAAAAATAATTGGAAACTTGGATTGTTCTGTAATTTATTTGATCCAACCAGTAAATCTTTAGTTGTATCGACCATTCTTCCATATAAACTTTGATTGAATTGAGGTACAAGTGATTCCTTTTCATCTTCAAATGGTGTATGTTTAAATTCGTCCACAAACTCATCAATAGTGGACATTTCTTTGAAAAACACGTAACATCGAGAGTAAGTGGGTTGTTTAAAGGGATTAGTTGGGTAATGACCTTGGATAAAGTATCTATCATAACATTTTTGACTGTTTATGTATTTTTTAGTGATTTCAAAAAAACTTTCTGGGTTTAATGATGGTGGTAATAGCCTGATGAGAAGTTTTAAACCCTTCTGTTTAGGACCTTTCGCCAGCCTTTTCGTTCTCTTTTGAGGAGCTGTTTGTTTTGGAGCCACTCCTCTAGTCAATGGTTTGGTTGGAGCTCTTCTTCCAGCAACATTCATTTCTATTTTCTTTAACTTTTTTGTTTAACCTGGTGAACTTCGAAAGAGTTTGGATCTTTTTTTTTTTGGAGCAGAAACAATTGGAAGAAAAAAAACAAAGGCAATCAAATAACTTATTTTACCTTTTGAACACTGAATTATTCAATTGATGCTTCGGATAAAGGCATTTGAACCACTTTTTCTGAGATATTCGTATTTTTTTGAACTGAAATGTCACTTTTCCAATTCTATAACTCCTTAAAATCAAATGATTTGAACGTCTTGAATGTTGACCTGAACAACCCAGTGATATCGTTTGTACAACCTGAACTAGCCAGTTTAAATAACTCCCAGTTGGTACAGCAAGTCCAGGAACTTAAATTGTTTGGTGGTGATTATTCTTCTTTTGAAAACCTCGTTGTGTCCTTTCTAAAGTTATGCCGTGATGTTGACTCCAAATCTGTTTTGAAAAGTCATGATCTTTATTTGGTGTATTTAAATGATTTATCTGTTGCATTTATGAACCCACAGGGGTCTATTCTCACAGAATTGATATATGGTACCTTAAGATACTTAGTTCCTTTGATGATTAAGTTGGATAAGGTCCTTAATGCATTGAAAGGCAAAAAGTATAAAAGACTAATATTTATATCAACAGTATTGTCCAAACTTTTCAACCACTTGAGATCTTCCAAATCTGAAGAAAAGAAGTCCATAATTCTCTTTATTGTCAATCAGTTGAATAAAGTATACTTTATAATTGGAAGTCCTCTATTATGTGCTAATATCTTTGCAAATACCAATAATATTAACGGTTTAAAACTATCAAGTTACCCAAAACCTCAACAATTAGAATTTAGATTTATATTAGGACGATTCTACCTAATCAAGAACCAATTATTCAAAAGTTTTGTGAATTTGAATTGGTGTTATATGCATTCGTCAATTAATGATGATACAAATAAGCTCAAAATATTAAGATACCTAATTCCAATTGGGTTATTACTAGAAAGATATCCAAATGAATCCATTTTGATGAAATATAATGAATTGTTCCAACTTTATAAACCATTGATACATTCACTCAGAACTGGTGATCATTTCAATCTACAATTGCATCTATATCATAACCAAGAATATTTCAAAGCAAAATCATTGCTCATACTACTAAGCACCAGATCAAGAATACTAATATTCAAGAATCTTTTCAAGAGAACACTAATAATTCTTCAGCGAGATAGCTATAGGCTAAATTATGATGAATTGGCTATCATATTAAACAAATCAATTAATATCCCACAACAAAGTATATTCAACGATAGTTTACTCTTTCAAATACCAGTGAATTCAATATCTACTGAATTTATCGAAAACATATCAACATCCATAATTCAAAACTCACTAATGAAAGGAAATATCCTATCTAGAGCGAAGCTTCTGGTTCTATCCAAGAAAGATCCATTCCCCAACACTTTTGAAGTATACAAAACCAGTTTTGATACTGGTGCAAATGAGGGCTGGATGGATTTATAGACAAAACTATGAATATATTCATACCACTGTTCTTTGTACCTCTTACTTTACTTTAAAGACCCGCAAACAGAGATTTTTATGCCAATTATTCCTAAACGGGAAATCATCCCGAAGTCGTAAATTGAATTACGTAATACATGTCACATGACTTATGCTTTTGGACGAAATTTGAAAAAATGGGCAAAAGAACTCGGACAAACAAAATAGAAAAGAAGGCAATTAAAAAATCATTTCATTTCAAAACTACTGATTAGAGTACATTTTAGCTTTTATTGTTTGATATTGTTTTTTGATTTTTGTATTATCTGAATTGTGACAAAAGCTGAACCTATTATAACAGAAAAAAGACATGAGTGAAAGAGGACCAGATTTATGGTTAGAACAAGTTCAAAAATGTCAATCTTTACCAGAAAATGATATGAAACAATTATGTGAGATGGTAAAAGAACTCCTAATGGAAGAATCTAATATCCAACCTGTCCAGAGTCCCGTCACTGTTTGTGGTGATATTCATGGTCAATTCCATGATCTATTGGAGTTATTTAGAATAAGTGGTGGGTTACCAGATAATGTAAATTACATCTTTTTAGGTGATTATGTTGATCGTGGGTACTTCAGTCTGGAAACTTTTACTCTTTTAATGTGTCTCAAAGTGAAATATCCTTCAAGATTAACACTTGTAAGAGGGAACCATGAATCTAGACAAATTACTCAAGTTTATGGTTTTTATGAAGAATGTCTAACGAAATATGGTTCAACTACTGTTTGGAAATATTGTTGTCAGGTTTTTGATTTCTTAACACTTGCTGCAATAATTGATGGTAAAATTTTATGTGTTCATGGTGGTTTATCACCAGAAATCAGAATGTTGGATCAAATAAGGGTTTTATCAAGAGCCCAAGAAGTCCCTCATGAAGGTGGATTTTGTGATCTTGTTTGGTCTGATCCAGATGATGTGGATACATGGCAAGTAAGCCCTCGTGGTGCAGGTTGGTTGTTTGGCTCTAGAGTTGCACGCGAGTTTAATCATGTTAATAACTTGACGTTGATAGCCAGAGCCCATCAATTAGTAATGGAAGGTTTTAAATATCATTTTAAAGAGAAAGATGTTGTTACTGTGTGGAGTGCTCCTAATTATTGTTATAGATGTGGTAATGTTGCCACTGTTATGAAAGTTGATGATGATCTAGTTCCAAATTTTAAGATTTTTAGTGCTGTTCCTGATGATACTCAAAAAATTGCACCTCAAAAGGCTCAAAGAAGTGAATATTTCTTATGAGATTATTGTGATATGATGTATTTCTTATTTTGCTTTTGACATATATATTCTTTTTTAATGATTTTTTTTAATATTAATGATTACTTACTTTACTTACTACTATTGAAATTCAAAATTTGTAACATTAAATTAAATAGTATTCAAAATATACAGGGGTGGGGACATGAAGAAAAGATCTCTATAAAGTGATTGGATCATTCTTTTCTCTTTTGGCTTCACCATATTTCTTAATTCTAATGGCTTGAACGGCAATGAAACCAGAAGCTTCTTGTGGTTGGAAACCAGTCAATTCATCCATAGATGATTCAGTGGCATCATATAATTTTTCAGTTTCAGAAGATCTACCCAAAACGCTCAAAGAACCTTTGTATAATCTAGCTCTGACTTGACCATTAACGGTGTTTTGGGATGGTTGGATCATAGATCTAACGTATTCACCTTCTGGGGTGAAGTACAAACCGTTGTATAAGATTTTGGAGTGAGTTGGGGTAACGAAAGTGTCTCTGATGGCTCTAACTTCACGATCTAAGGTTAAACCTTCTAAGTCAATGTGAGTGGATCTCAATAAAGTTAAACCTGGAGTTTCATAACAACCTCTTGATTTGATACCAATGAACCTGTTTTCAACGATATCAATTCTACCAACACCGTTTCTTCTAGCTAATTTATTAGCAACAAGGAATAATTCAACTGGTTCTGTAACTTCTTTGGTTTCACCAGCTTCAGTGTAAACTAATTTTGATGGTTTACCTTTTTCAAAGAAAACAGTGAAATCTTCTGGGGTATTTGGAGCATCTAGAGGATCAACAGTTAATTTCCACATATCTTTTGGTGGGGTGGTGTCTGGGTCTTCCAGAATACCAGCTTCGAAAGAAATATGAGCCATGTTTTCATCAGTTGACCATGGTTTAGCTTTAGTTTGAGCAACTGGAATATCTTTTTGATCAGCGTATTCTAATAAATCTTTTCTACCAGCAAATCTTTCAAAGAATTTTGGGTCTCTCCATGGAGCAATGACAACAACATCAGGTTTCAAAGCATAGAAAGACAATTCAAATCTAACTTGATCGTTACCTTTACCAGTACAACCGTGAGAAACAGCAAAACAACCTTCTTGTTCAGCAACTTGGATTTGGGCTTGAGCAATGACAGGTCTAGCTAATGAGGTACCCAACAAGTAGACATTTTCATAGATGGCATTGGTTTGGATAGCTGGATACAAGACATCTTCGACAAATTGTTTTCTAACATCAACTAAAACGTATTTAGAAGCACCAATTTTCAAAGCTTTTTCTCTAGCAGCTTCAAAATCTTCTTCTTGACCAATGTTGGCCATGAAAGCAATAACTTCGTAACCTTGTTCCAATAACCAAGCTAAGATAACTGAGGTGTCAAGACCACCTGAATAAGCAAGACAAACTTTTCCTTTAGACATTTCTGTTGTAGTATTTTTTTAGTTGTGCGGTGGAATGAAAGATAAAAAGAAAACGTCGGCGAATTTTTTGGGTTTTTATAGAAAGGGCCTTGGATAAAAAAAAATTTGATGAGTAACTGATACGAACTTAGACCAAACAAGACCAACTCTAAGGCTAAAACTGTATTTGAAAATATGACTGAGTTTCTTATTTCATGGAGATGTCAATTATCTATAATATGAACTACTTCTCCTATGAGAATTTAACATACTGTGGTATTGATAGTCTTATAGTAATAAAATAGTGATTGTTGACTCATCACTTCCTTTTTTTTTTGCCTAATTTGAGTAATTACCGAATTAGGATATTTTCCAAAACATTTATACACCAATGTGGAGTTCCCAGCCTTTAGGTTTTTCTTTTCCGATGGCTTCATAGAACATTCCTGTACAAGAGTGCGCTCTAAATGTGACATCTGTTCTCTGATCACATAAACAGTTTCCCCTTTCCCAGATTTCATCGTCAATTGGACAATTTTGGTTTGGGTTGTGGAAATAGCCAATATCCTCAAAAAAGTGGACTTGACTCTTTTTTAGAAACAATGCCACTGCAATTGATATTACTGGTGCATCTCCCCATCTCTCATAGAAAAACCCATTATGCTGATCTAAATAGTTGAAATAATGTGTATATACCTCACTTCTTAAGAATTTCAAGTCAACAATCTCAAAATTGGTCCAAAAATGACATAAATTGTATGTGTCACCTTGATCATTTGATATAAAATTGTATAGGTTGTCTGATTGAATGTAATTTGGATACAATTTGATGAAATCTTGAACTGTTGTCCATAATGAAGGTATAGTACTCTCAAACTCGAGTAAACTAATAGTAAACCCATAATGTTTGTCATTATCAATCATAAATTTAAACACATCATAATTAACATCACAATGCAACAGTGTCTCTGGTTCAACTCTCCATATGAAATCATAAGGTTTTAATATATCCATATTAAAAAATAAACCAGAAAAGAATCGACACATAAATCTGTAATTCTCTTGACCACCATAAATCATTTCTGGTCGTGAATTTAACCTATTCAGTTGAGCCCTTTTAACATCCACCCACTCAGGATAACTCCAGAATTCTTTTGGAATCTGCTCAAAATATACATCCCCTGAGACTAAGTTCTTAATTTGTTTTTTAAAATGTTCTGTAAACTCTTCATCATTAACGAAAACCCAATCATAATGAAATTGATGATTAAATCTGTCTTCAATTGATCTCACTGTCTGCGCCAAATTGGGCAGATCGTCATTTCTAGCCAAAGAAAAAAAACTTGCTTTCACACGATCATAGTTAGATCCATTCAACTGGCTATATACGACCTTTTCATACTTCAAGTCTAGTGAATTACCAAAATCTTTAGTTAGATCATATTCTTGACCTTTAAGTTGCTCTTTTACTTGAAGAATCCGCTGGTGTTCCTTCTTAGTCACTAATCTGTGTGATATGAAGAATATAATAGCCACAAGCACGAACGTGAACCGTAAAAAACGGGCGAATCGTGGTGGAATCATTCGTTAGTTGGAGATTTGTTTACTGCGTCTAAGCCAGATGATTAACTTGGTATTTATTTTATTTTTTTTTTTGGTAAAAATAGAAAATATAATATTGAATTTAACCGAAATATTTTATCTAACCGGTGTGCTTTTCCCAGCCAGCTGGCTTTTCTAGTCCTAAAACATCATAGTATCTTCTGGTACAAGAGTAGTCTTTCCATGTGAAGTCATTGTTTGGATCACAGAGACATTTGTTGTCTTTCCTTAACTTGTCATTGATTGGACAGTTGTTATAAGGACCATGGAAGTATCCGATATCTTCAAAATAATGGATACGATCTTTTGGAATGAACAAAGAAGCAGCTATAGAATGGACTGGTGCATCACCCCATCTTTCATAGAAGAACCCACCATTTTTGTCAAGATGTTCAAAGTATTTGGTGTAGGCTTCACTTCTCCATAAATCCATGTTACCAACTTCGAAGTTTGTCCAGAAATGACACAAATTGTATGATTCACCTTTATCTTCTGAAATGAAATCCAACAAATTGTTTGGAGCAATATATTGTTGATTAGCTTTCAAAAAATCTTTAGTAGTGTCCCACAAAGTTTCAATGGTACTAACGAATTCATGAATAGTAATGGTGAAACCGTAATCTTTCTTCTCCTCTCTCATGAATTTAAAGACGTCATAGTTAACATTACAGTGTAATTTAGTTGAAGGTTCAACTCTCCAGTAGTATTGGTAATCCAACATCAATGGGTGTCTGTAAAAGAACCCAGATTCAAAACGACACATATGTCTGTAAGAAACAGAAGAACCATAGATGATATCTTTCATTCTTTCTCTAGTTTCAGCAGCCTTTTCTTGACTAATCCAGTCAGGGTAAGACCAATGTTCTCTTGGAATGACACCAAATTTAGCTTCACCAGAAACCAAAGTGGTCATAAGAGTCTTAAACTCTTCAGAGAACTCACCATCGTTCAAAAAGACCCAGTCATATTTATATTTAGAGTTAAAACGGTCTTCAAAAGATCTAACGGCATCAGCCAAGTCCCATATATCTTCGTTTCTTGCTAAAGATATAAAGGTGGCATTCTCACGAATGAGAGTTTGTTCATTGAGAGAAGCAGAAGAATCCAAACCAAAAAGGTTAGAACCTGTTATTTTACTTGAAGCATCAGGTTTACCTTCTTTCAAGTCATGAGCTTCCCTTTGTAAGTCATTTAATTCTTTATACTGTTCTGGAGTTAATTGTGATTGTTTTGCACCGGCATTTTTGTTTGTTGAGGAAACGTAAGTAGTAACTGCGGAATTTGGGCCTGAAAAGAATGTAATCAACCCAATCACGAAGATAGAGAAGATGGCGATTCTGATGATTCGATCAGACAGTCTGGCCATGTTTTCTGTCGTTCAAATCAATTGTGTCGAAAGGCTATGTGTTGTTAATTAGC